>CM038678.1:56190595-56235780 GCA_021605205.1 Aegilops longissima
CGTCGTCGTCGTGTTCGTGGGGAGCCAACCGGCTGGGTCGGAATAGAATGCGTCGTCGTGTTCATCGGGAGGGCTTGGACGGAACAGGCGATGGAAACAAGGCCTGGCGTACAGCAGAACGGAGGAAACGGCCTTGTGTTCGACCGGCCACGTTCGAAACGGGATCCTGTTCATCGGGAGGGGTCTGGCGTACCGCAAAACAGAGGAAACGGACCTCCTACGGTCGAAACAGGGGTCCTATTGATCGGGAGGGGTGTGGCGTACCGCAAAACGGACGAAACGGACTTATGTTGGAGCGCTACGGTCGAAACGGGGGTCCTGTTGATCTGGAGGGGTGTGTCGTACCACAAAACGGACGAAACAGACTTGTGTTGGAGCGCTACGGTCGAAACGGGGGTCCTGTTCATCGGGAGGGGTGTGGCGTACCGCAAAACGGGACTCCACGGGATACTTTTCATCTCCACCATCGACCTCCTCCAGCCTCCACGGGCTACCATCGACCTCCTTCAGCCTCCACGGGCTCCTGTTCATCCAGCCTCCACCGTGCGCTACTCCACTGGCTACTGTTCAAACACCCCTCCACGGGCACCCCTCCACCGCCTACTGTTCATCCAGCCCTCCACGGGGTCGTCTTGTTCATCCAGCCCTCCACACCACGAGGTCCTGTTCATCCAGAGGCAACACCACCGCTCACTGTTCATCCAACCTCCCCCCCCCCCCCACCCGCAACGCTCACTGTTCCTCCCAGAGGCAGCATCGATCGGCTTCAGTTGGCAGCAGTAGCGAAGGAATCGCTCGATCGGGTTCAGTTAACAGCCATCGATCGATCGCTCGGGTTCAGTAACGCATAGCCTGCAGTGCAATCACTCGGGTTCAGTTAGACCCATCGCCTCGCTCGGGTTCAGTTAGAGCCAACGCCTCGCACACACGCGCGTACGTGTACGAGAGAAACGTGCATCGCTCGGCCCCCGACCTCCCACCGTAACCGGGAACTCCCCGAAATTTTCCTCGCCCTCGCTTCTACCACGGTTTTTTCCGTCATAGATGGCCCAAAGAATATCATGCAGCTGCGTCTCCGGCCTGCCCAGGACGAAAATCCCATTTTCTGTCATGATGTTTTGTTATAGAAGTAGGAGCCCACCACATCTATGATGATACCGGGTTTTGTCACAATTATCATCATAGAAGTGTCATATGTATGACAGGAAAAAAAATCATTCGGCCCAAAATGTCACGGATGTGTCTTTTTTTGTAGTGCCCCCTCTCTTGGTGCGCCCAAGTGGGTTGTCCCCACCTGGTGGCCTCGTAGACCCTGAAACCAATGCTATAAATCCTATTTTTTCAGAAAAAACAGGGAGAAAGAATTATCACGGTCGATGAGACGGAGCCGTCATCACCTCCTGTTCTTCATCGGGAGGCCAGATCTGGAGTCCGTTTGGGGCTCCAGAGAGGGGGATCTTCGTTCTTCATCATCACCAACCGTTCTCCATCGCCAAATCCATCGTCACCTCCTATTCTTCATTAGGAGGCCAGATCTGGAATCCGTTTGGGGCTCCGGAGAGGGGGATCTTCGTTCTTCATCATCACCAACCCTTCTCCATCGCCAATTCCATGATGCTCCCCACCGGGAGTGAGTAATACCTTCATAGGCTCGCTGGTCGGTGAGGAGTTGGATGAGATTCATCATGTAAACGAGTTAGTTTTGTTAGGGCTTGATCCCTAGTATCCACTATGTTCTAATATTGATGTTGCTATGACTTTGATATGCTTAATTCTTGTCACTTTGGGCCTAGTGCCATGAACTCAGATATGAACCGTTTATGTTATCATAATTATATCCATGTTTTACATCCGATCTTGCAAGTTATAGTCACCTACTACGTGTTATGATCCGGCAACCCCGGAGTGACAATAATCGGGACCACTCCCGGTGAGAGTGAATAGCAAAAAAAACACCACATTATGGGCTATCGCTCCAAAAAACTACCGCTTTTTTAATTTTCCAAATAACTACCACAAAAGTGGTGGGCTGTTCCAAAAAACCCAAGTGGCCGAACGGTTACGTTTTAAGTGGGGTTATGACATGTGGGGCCCTCTCGTCAGGGTTTTGTCGGCCACAGGGCTCACAACGCGCGGGTGACGGCCGTTAGGGCGCATGAGCCGTCCCGACCAGGTCAAGACGGATCCGGCCATCACTTTGTCTCCCTCGCTCTCACTCACTCTCACTCTCCAATCTCCCTCGCTCTGTTTCCCCTGCTCGAGCTCGCCATCATCGCCGACCATGTCCGTTCCTCGTCGCCGGCTAGGATGCCTTCTTGGAATGATGGGGATGAGAGCTCCGACGACGACAACATGGGGGGCAACCTGATGGACATGGAGTACTTTGTAAGCCTCTTCCTCCTCCTCTCTGTCACTATCTAGGGTTAGGGTTAGGTTTGAATCGATTTGGGCTGGCTGGGTTGATGAGCTGCATATCGGTACGGATGGATTAGTTTGGTTTGGTTAACTGTTAGTTTTGCTCTAGGGTATGGATGGCACTGTGATGTCTGATCTGATCTACCTTGTACATCTGACCTTGAGCAAGGCAAAGCTCGACTCAAGTGGAACTATTTGATGCATTGGTTCTGATCTACCTTGTACTGCATGTAGGACACACCTGACACCATCCATGAGCCACTCTAGTGTGGTGCTCCCATGGAGGAAGTTGCCAAGTGCACACTGCACCAGATGAAGCCTAGGAAGTGTTTTGCTTTTGAAGGTGCTAACACTGGGAGAAGGTTCTATGGATGCCCTGTTCAGGTGAGTAATTTAGTATGCTGGGTGGATTCAGTTATGCTGGGTGGATTCAGTTGTGCCTAGTGGATTCAGTTAATGTGTAGGTGTGTTTTAGTTTGCAGAAAGTAAGTGAATGAATTATGCTAAGTGTTGGTTTTTGTTTGCATAGAATAAGTGTATTGAATGGATATATGAAGTCAGTCATGGTGGATAGATATATTGATTGATTTTTGTTATGCTGTATTGAATTGCATATATTTTTTAGTGTGTACATTTACTCTGTTTGAACTGAATTTATGGTTACATCTCCTCCTTGTGTAGAAATACCATTTTTGAATTGAAGTTAGAACTGAATTTATGCATTTTCTGAAGGTTGTGTTGTCTGATCAAACTACACGGAGGTGTGAATTGTGGTGTAGTTCAGTGGGTTTATCCTGCCTGGCCTGATGTACTTAAGAACTGCCTCATCAAGCTGTGGGAAATGTTCCATGAGCAAAACCTTGGAAGGATTCAAGACAAGCATGCATAGGAGGATGAGGTTGCCAACTTGAAGAAGGACTATGATCATCTCTGCACTGAGTATCATAAAATGGTTGATGATGTTAGCAAGATGTTTGACTGGCAGGATGGTGTTGGCAAGATTGACTACCAGAAAGCAACGGATGCTGAGATATATGAGAAGAAGAAGGAAGAGCTAGAGCTGGAGATGAAAATGGAGAAGCTAAGGCTAGCAAAAGAACAGAAGTTTATCCTTCAGGCCCAGGCAGACATAATTCACAACACCAGGAAGGCTATGAAAGAGATAAAGGTGGACAGGGATCTTCTTGCACAAGAGAAGAAAGAGCTTGAGAAAGTAGTTGCTGATCTGCTGAATGCTGGCCATGGGAGCAAGGAAAAGCTTGAGAAAATCAAGGCCATACTAGAGGCTTGAAGGTTTGGACAATGGTGGTTAAGTAAGTAAGGTGGCCTACACATATAACAGGCCTTGCAAGATGATGGTAGGAGTATATTTTGTGCAATCCTATATGAACTGTTTAAGTTATGGTAACTGGAGTGGTGGTAGTCTTTGAGAACCTTTGCTACGTCTGGCTTATGTTATTGTACTGTTAAGAACCTATCTATCTTAAGTAATGCAGTGGAGAACTGTTTTATTTCTTTAGGTTGTTTTCTTGAAACTAGCAATCCTGTAGTAGTTTATTTTTTGGCCCAAAACCATTATGTACACAATGTGGGCCTAGACTGGGCTGGTTTATTACTCTTGTGCCTACCTACCACCAACCATCAGTTGTCTATAAAGCCCACCCCTTGGCAGAAACCGCAGTCAATCCCCCCCCCCACCCTTCTCCACCCCCAGCCACCAAATAAACCCTAGAATCCCAGGGAGAAATGGATCCTGGAGAGGTCATAGATAGAGAAGAAGAGGTGCCCAGGGGAGCCAGGCGCAGAGCTGCAAGAAGGAGGGTGAGAAGGCAACTTGCTAAGATGATCCTTGCAGCACGCAACCGCAAGGACATAGAGCAGTTCATGGAGGCATTCCCCCTGGCTCGAACCCTAGTGATGATGATATCATCTACTGGGCAAGGAGGAGGGCAAACTTCCATCCTTTTCAGGTCACTAGGCAGAGGTGGACTAGGATCTGTACCCATGATGCTGCTGTTATGTTTCTGTGTTCCTAGATCTGTCTTTCTATCTATGTGATGTTTGAAGTTGGTGTAAGAATAATGTTGAATGAGCTATGTATGTGATGAATCAAGCTGTCTATGATGCAATGTATGAAGTTGGTGAAATAAAAATGTTGAATGATCTATCTATGTGATGAATCAACCTGTCTATGATGCAATTTATGAGTGAATGGTTTATCTATATTTGTATGTATGAATGATTTGATCTGGTGATCTTGATGTTTAAGGTTAGAAATGTTATGGTTTGGTCTAGATGGCCAAATCTTGATGTTTTAGTTTTGATCTGTTAGGGTTTGGTCCCTAGATGGCCAAATCTTGATGTTTTAGGTTAGATATGTTAGGGTTTGGTCCTAGATGGCCAAATTTAGGGTTGGTCGACAATTTGCCCCCCAAAGTGACCAAATTTGGCCACTTTAGGGTTGGTCGACAAGTGGCCTCCCAAAGTGACAAAAAATTTCCACTTTATGGTTGGTCGACAAGTAGCCACTTTTGGGTTTGGTCGACAAGTAGCCACCCAAACTGGCCAAATTTGGCCACTTTAGGGTTGGTCGACAAGTTACCCCCAAAGTGACCAAATTTGGACACTTTAGGGTTTGGTCGACAAGTAGCCACCCAAACTGGCCAAAATTGGCCACTTTAGGGTTGGTCGACAAGTTGGCACCCAAAGTGACCAAATTTGGCCACTTTAGGATTTGATCGACAAGTAGCCACCCAAAGTGACCAAATTTGGCGAATTTACGGTTCGTTGACAAGTTGCCCTCCAAAGTGACCAAATTTTGCCACTTCAGGGTTTGGTCGACAAGTTGCCCCCCAAAGTGACCAAATTTTGGCCACTTTAGGGTTGGTCGACAAGTTGCCACCTAAAGTGACAAAATTTGGCCACTTTAGGGTTTGGTCGACAAGTAGCCACCCAAAGTGGCCAAATTTGGCCACTTTAGGGTTGGTCGACAAGTTGCCTCCCAAAGTAACAAAATTTGGCCACTTTAGGTATTGGTCGACAAGTGGCCACTCAAAGTGACAAAGTGACCTAATCATATCAATCAATTATGAACAAAATAAATCAATTGATCTACATAACAATGATGAACATAAGAAATAATTTCATATGAAACAATTCATAACTTAGAGCATCTCCAACAACCGCGAGAAAAGACGTGCGCGCGTGGTAAACTGGCTTTTTAGCGAGCGCGGGAAAAGGCGGCAGCTCGCGCGCTACATTTGGCGCGCCGCGTCCGGCGCGCCTATAAATTGCGGCGCTCGCCACGCGGCTATCCACACTGCCACGCACGCTCTCCCCCGCTTCCTCGTAGCTCCCTTTGCTTCCTCGCTGCTCCAATGCCCCGCCACCGACGTGCCACCATGCCGCCGAGCCACTGAGGAGCGTCGGGCTACCGCGGCGTCCGCCAGCGCCCCAACGGCTAGTACTACGCCGAGATCCGGTCCGGTGATGTTCGGCTCAACCTCGGCACCTTCGAGACTGCGCACGAGACCGCCCGCATGTACGACACGGCGGCGTGGCCCCTAGACAGGCCGCGCGCGTAGATGAACTTCCAGGACGTCCACACGCGCCAGCAGGCGCAGGACGTCGCCCCTCCGCCTCGTCTTATCACGGACCAGGACCGTGTGGAGCACACTCGAAGGCAGCGCCGCCTCCTCATCACCGAGGAGGACGAGCGAGGCATGGCAGAGTGGCGCCAGTGCCACCCGGAGGATGTCACCAACGAGCAAGCCTACTGGGCGGAGAAGACGGCAAAGCGCTGCGTGGATCGGTTGGACAGGCGTCGACGGAAGGCCCTGGCGATATCATAGTGCGATATCGTTGAAGCAGGTGGGCAGTCGATCTTTATGGATAATAATCCTCGTTGGGAGGACATGTGGCTCGATACCTCGGACCAGACCAGCGAGGATGATGATGATGATGATGAGGACGACTGGGAGTAGATTGTAGTTGCACTATCTAGTCGTTTTTTATGTCGTTGCACCGTAGTTTTATCTATCTATGCTACGAAACTATGTAATATCTATGTATCGTTTTTATCTATGAATTTTATTGTATGTATCGTTTTCATTAAAAATATGTACGCGATGTTCGTGCAATAGCGCGCGCTGCATTTTAGCGTGGCTCTTTGGAGCTACGTCTTGGCGCTAAATTTTAGCGCTATACGGAGCCAGCGCTGCCGCTGGCAACTTTTCCAGGCGATGGGCGCGCTGCAAAGCACTTTTTAGCGCGCCGGCATTGGGCGGCTGTTGGAGATGCTCTTAGGTCATATAAAATCAAAATAGAGCTTGACAGCAGATAACTTAATTGTTCCAAGCAGTTGAAACACACACCACATAACTTAATTGTTCAAATCAAAACAGATGTCGCTGCAACTAACACAGATAGCAAGCATGCCTAACAAGCATATTTCAGGGCATAAAGCAGAGTTGAGTGAAACATATTCAATGGTTGCCACTGGTTGTGAAATACAAAGCAAATTTGCTTGGGGCCTTCCTCTTCCTCTTAGAACCAACATCAGGTTGACCTGATGTTGATGCTGCCCTTGGAGCATTTAAACCTCTTGCAACTCTTGATCGGGTGTTCTTTGCTGGAGATGATGCACTTGACCTGGTGTTGTTGGCTGGTGCCGAAGCAGGTGTTGGGTTCTTTCTCTTTCTTGATCCAGTTGTTGAGACTGCAGTACCAGATGTGGTTTCCCTTATTGAAGCTGTTGCTGGTTTTCTGCCCCTAACTTGTCCTGAAGCTGCATTTCTTGATCTTTGGGAGGAGGACGATAATGTGGCCCTAGGCTGGAGGTGGCACAGGTGGTCTTTGAAGTTGCTGGGTAGGATGCCATGTTTTCCTACAATTAAAAATAAGTAACAACTAAAAAGAAGGATGTATTAAAAACAAGTAGCAGAATTTCAAAGATGAATGGCTTAGTTACCTGGTGATTGTTCTTCCTTGTCATAAACTTGGCCTTAAGCCTGTCTTCACATACTGTCCACCTGTGGCCTTGCTTCCCACAGTTACTGCATGTTATTGTGCCCATCCTTGATGTATCCTTTGGAGCTGGCACTTCAAATTCACCCTTCCTCCTAGTTGTCTGCTTCTTGCCTTTCTTCTCCCTAAAAACAGGTGGTTCTATGTCAGGTGTGTTGGTGTTGGGCCAAAATTCAGGACCAGGGACAGGGTAGATGATGTGTTGGTACGCAACCTTATACATTGGCTTCTTAAAGAATGGATGCACATAATCTTCTGGGTGTACTTTTATCTTCTGCATTGCAGATATTACATGGTGGCAAGGTGGTCCAGTCATGTCCCATCTGTCGGCGTTACAGGGCAGGGGTCCCAGACTTGCACTGCGGCTGCTGGCGTGGCTCAAGGAGGCCAGGATAGCCCATCTTCATCTCATAAGCTCAAGACCCTCGCGAGGCCAAGCCTCATGAGGCGGATGACAAGGCTTCCTCGAGGCACGGCCTCGTCAGGCTGGCTCATGAGGGGCGGAGAGTTCAAGCAGGGTACCTCGTGAGGTGCCCATGGCATAGCCATGACGACCAGGCGCCGATCAGGCGCCAGCCTATGCAGCGTCCTCCTTTCCTCTTTGGTGCAAAGGGAGCAAGCGCAGGCGAGAACATCAAACAAAGGCACCCGTTTCGGTGCAACAAGACCAAGACCAGCCCCAACGGCTGGAAGGGAGTCATCATGGAGCCCAAGCAGGCGTCATCACCAGAGCATTTGGCAGGCGAGGACCAACTTTAGTTAGGATAAGTGTACCCGCTGTTCCCCTTCAAAATGGCCAATTGTTGGCGCCCTTCCCGCTCAATATTTGGGAAGAGGCCCAGGGCCTTCACCTATAAATAGGAGTAGCTACCCCCGGGGTAGAGGGATCGGCCCCCCGGGTATGAGATCGGAATCCTCACCAAGGAACCAGTAGCTAGAGCAACAGAAAACCACCTAGCAGTTCATCACACCCACCAAGAACAGACCCTCGCGAGGCTGTTCTTCCTGTCTTATTCCTCATCAGCCCAAGAGGCAATCCACCGCACCACAAACTAGAGTAGGGTATTACACCACAGCGGTGGCCCGAACTAGTATAAATCTCGTGTCTCTTGTGCTGTTACATTTTAGTAGTTTAGGTCCCTGCAATTGGCGAAGTGCGAGGCGGTGGAGGTTGGATCTCGCGCACCCAGTGTTCGAACCTCAAGGGTCTGCGGAACCCGAAATCCGACATTTGGCGCGCCGGGTAGGGGTGCGCCGGAATCTGCCTTTCGTCGCCTCGTTCTTCTCCGACCACCGCAATCATGTCTGACGCTCGTCGGGCCCGCACCAAGCGCTGAGCTGCCCTCGCCTCCCACGTCGCCCAGACAGCTCCCGTCGGCGGGCGCCCTCGTCGTTCCCCGTCACCTGCCGTCAACGCCGCCACCGGCCCGGTGGGAATGGCGCGCAAGCGTCGTCAGCACCGTCCATGGCGGGGCGGCCGCCGCCCGCCGCCGCTCACCCCGCTGGTTCTTCGTCACGCGCGCCTTGCTGCTCATGGAAAACCCGAGCTGCACTCGCCAGCGGCTAACGAGCTCCTGCTCTACCGCCCCGTCGACGACGTCTATGAAGAATGGCTCAACCGAGTCGCCGAGCTCGTCCGCGCTGCAGGAGGCGACCCCGCGCTGTCCGTCTAGCTGCACTGCACCTCGCCCCGTGCGGGCGATGAGGCTCCCGGGGCGCCTCAGCCGCCTCCTCCCCAAGAAGGCGCCCTGGCCCCAAGGCGCGTGGTCCTTGGGCGGAACCCGTTCCGCCAGGTGCCGGCGCGGCAAGAGCAGAGTTGTCAAGAAGTTCCTCGCCCGCAAGAAGCTGCCCGAGCGCTCCCCGCTCCAGCACGTCAAGACCCTGCGCTGCCCCTAGCCGCGGCGCAGGGAGGCCCACAAGACCAAGCTCTCTGTCGTCCGAGGCCCCCCGCGGCCACGGCGGGCTGCCGCGCCTTCACCTCCGAGCTGCGCAGCGTCGCATAGCCCGCCAAGTTCAAGCAGACCTGCCTCCTCGCTCTGACGGCAGCTGACCCTCGGAGTTCCTCCAGCTCTGAGCTGGGCATCGAGCTGCCAGCGGGGATGAAAAGGTCATGGCGAACTGGTTTCCCATGGCGCTCAGGGCGGGGCCCTTTTGGCTCTGAATCGGCCCCGAGCACGATCTCTTCTGGGCGAGATCGCACCGCTTCATCGCCAACTTCGAGGGTACTCGCGACCGGCCACCCGCCGTGGCGACACATGCGCGAGAATCAGCAGCAGCCGGGGAAACCCTGCAAAAGTACATCCAGCACTTCAACAGCAGCGCCTCAAGATCCCGGGGAGTAGCGGAGGAGGCCATCATCTCTGCCTTCTCCGGCGGCGTGCGTGACGTCAAGATGAAGGAGGGCTGGCGATGCATGAAGATTTGTGCACCTCCTTGGAGCTGTTCAACTTGGCGACCAAGTGCGCCCGAGGCTGGGAGGCGCCTCTCCCTCCTCGAGCTGCTGCCGCGGATCCCGAAGAAGAAGTCAAGGCCAGGGCGTGAAGCGCAAGGGGGCTGCCGTACTCGCGACCGAACAAGACACCAAGCGAGGCAGAGATCAGCCCGATTCCTCCAAGGGCAGCCGGTACTGCGTGTACCACGACCTCCACACCCACAACACCAATGAATGCCAAGAACTCTGAGCCGTGCGTGAAGGAAGGGTGTGACGCCCGGCGCAGCGACGGGGCTCTGACGAGAGGAGGAAGGAATGCGGGGCTGGGAAGACCGCGGCCCAGCGCCAAGGGTGGCGCGACCAACCTCGCGAGACCACTGGCAAGACCCACCTCGCGAGGGGGCTGGAGGATCAGCCTCGCGAGATCGCCCGCAGAGAGCATGAGCCTCCCTCCGCTGCCGCCGCCGCCAAGGAGAATTGAAGACCGTCATCAGGATGAGGGGGCTGGGGGCTTCCAGGAAGCGCGTGTGATCGTCTGCATCCTGGGCGGAGCTCAAGCCCCAGCCTCTCAGCGCATCTTCAAGCAGTTCGCCCGCGAAGTGAATGCAGTCCTCCCCAAGCTCGAAGCCACGCGCCCTCTCAGGTGGTCGGCGTGCGCCATCACGTTCAGCTCAGCGGATCAGCTCAAGTGCGCAGCCACAGCCGGAGTTCTCCCGATGCTTTGCTCCCCAATCATCAGCAACGTGCTAGTCACCAAGACCCTCATCGACGGCGGGGCAGGGCTCAACGTCCTATCCGTGGAAACATTCAACAATCTTCAAGTGCCTTACGGTCGACGAGCAGCAAGCCCTTCTCCGGAGTCACCGGCGACTCCACGGTCCCGATCGGGCAGGTCCGCCTTCTGTCACCTTCGGGCTCGCGACAACTACCACACCGAGCTCGCCGACTTGGCGTCGCCCACATTACGCTTGCCGTACAACGCCATCCTCGGGTACCCAGCGTTGGCCAAATTCATGGTCGTAACCCACCACGGCTACAGCGTCCTCAAGATGCCGAAGCGATGGGGTCATCACGGTGCCTGCGAAGAGAGAGCGCGATGTGCTCCCTGGGCGAGCCTTTCGAGCCGCATCATTTGGAAGACCCAGACCACGGCAGGAGGCCTCCGAGCCGCACTCCAAGAAGAAGAAGACATCGGCGGCCCGGCTCCTCAAAGACAGGCCCCTCGGGGCCCTTACCGGGCCAGGGGGCCTCCTTCCATCGCATAGGAAGCGTGCCGGCGCCCTCCTCGAGGCGGGGCTCGGGGCTCTCCACGGAGGGCCGCCGACCTCGCCAAGGTCTCGAGGGAGGCGCTTGGGCACCACGTGGGCGTGTTTGAAGCACGTTTCCCACAAGCAAGAACAAGGCCGAAGGGCAGAACCCTCAAGTTCGTCAGCAAGGCCATTCAGAGCTCTGAGTCAAGGGTCATGAGGGCAGCCGCCCGCCTTACCGCTGTGGCCCCCATCGAGCGAGGATGGTGGGCTGCTTGCGTCTGCATCGACATACCAGGGCTCAACCGAGCCGCATCTCAAGCGCCTCGGCCCTCGCGAGTGGGGCGTTGCAGTCCGCCCCACAGCTACGTCACGCATGCCTTATGGCCTGCCAAACACGGCTGCTGCGCTTTGGCGTCTCATGAGACCATCCAGGAGGCTCAAGAGGTCAGGCATGCGCAGCCCTGGCGGAGATGGAGATAGCCAGCGGGGAGCCATGCGCGCCTCCGGGCCTCCCGGGCCCTGGGCCAGGGGCTCGTGAGATCGGCTCCGCAGCCCACCGAGTCTGCTACACCAACACCCCTTCATCCCCAACATCACCGGTGGCGTCTTTAAGTTTATTTCGGTGGGGCGCCTTCAGGGCCGCATTATTCCCAGGCCGCGTGGGTCCGTCCCTGCGGCATGTATCCCTTTTATTTCATGTCGTTAGCCTATCCTGTTGGGGGTGCCCCTCGGGCTGCATCATCCCAAGCCGCTCGGGCCAGTCCCAGCGGCATGTATCCTTCCTACCTTTTCCTTAGGATTATACTCTTGCTCCACCATGCTTGTTATTTGGTGCCTTTTCACAGGTGGCGGAAGCTTCTTGGCGTTAAAGGGGGTGCACGAGCATCGCGACTCGGGGCTCCTACCGGCTCTCGGCCCTCACCCTCTGGTCTTGTCCATGGCATCACGACTGGCTTGCCGGTGACGGTGAGATCAGCCGAGAGCGGGACCGGGGCGTGAAGTTTCGTCATCTAACCCAGCTTGCGCGTTAAAGGGGGGGTGCCTGAGCATCGCGACTCAGGGCTCCTACCGGCTCTCCGGCCCTCACCCTCTGGTCTTTTCCATGGCATCGCGACCTGGCCCAGCGGCGGCGTGTGAGACCAGCCGAGCCGGGACCGAGGCGTAGAAGTTGCTGCATCGACCTAGCTTGTGCGTTAAAGGGGGTGCACGAGCATCGCGACTCGGGCCTCTGCCGGCTCTCGGCCCTCACCCTCTGGTCTTGTCCATGGCATCGCGACCTGGCTTGCCCGGACGGCTGAGACCAGCCGAGCCGGGACCGAGCGTGAAACACCGGCATCTGGCCGTCTGCGGGAACACACTCGAAGATAAGGCCCAGAGCAGGCGCAGCCCACCTTGAGTAGGGCCCGTGAGTCCCTCAGCGGCTCACGGGTGCCAGAGACACCTCGTCCAGCCCTACCGTGCCAGCCACGTGTCGGTGGGGCTGTATCGCCCAGGGGCTCCTCCGGGCCCCCCCACGTTCGATGGAAGCACCATGCTCGCGCTGGCTGGCGACCTTTGCCGAGGCGGCTATGCCCGTCTGCATGCTTGAGCGCTATGCTCCGCTGGTAATAAACAACTAAGGGCGGCCTGCAGGTCGCATCAACCTCGAGGCCCAGAGCTCGATTATGCGGCCTCGTCGCCGCGCCTCCCCTCGGGGCGCCCGCCGAGGGGCTGGGCACAGGGGGCTGCGCCCGGGTCATGCCAAGACGCACGCCACCCAGCCAAGCCCCTCGGGCCTGGTTCGTCGCACGTCACTCCCCGAGCGGAGCCAAGGTACGAATGCCATTTGAGCGTCAAGGGGACTCACGAGCATCGCGACTCGAGAGCCTAACTAGTCACGTAGCCCCTCACCCCTTAGTTCCGAAAGGCTAACGGCGGTTGAGGTATGCAGCGATGCCGAGCTCTGCGGGCGTAGAGCGGTGGATCCTTGCGTCTCACCTCCCTACTTGTTGTTAGATGCGACAAGGGGACTCCTGAGCATCACGACTCGGGAGCCTAACTTGTCACGTAGCCCCTCACTCCTTGGTCCCGTCCTGGTTTCGGTCGGGGCTAGCAGTGGACTGAGGTATGCTGTGAGGGGCAGGCTCTGCGGCGTAGAACATAAGCAAGTAGGAAGCACAAATTTCAAGGAATTCAAAAGCAAATATTATAGTCCACACTGTTATCGCAATACCAAGCATAAGTTTAAGCGCCTCCACGAGGCATGATACATGTGCAGGAATTAAAAGCAAGGCAGGAGCCACAGAGTCACTTGTCGGCGGTGGAGCAGCCTGAGTGGGCTCGCCTCGTGAAGCAGCGGGGCCGGCAGCGCCTCGCCCGGCTTGGTGCTGAAGGCCGGAACTTCCCACACGAGCCAGCGCGACCCTTCACAGCCTCAGCAGCGGCAGCTGCATGCTCACCGCTTGCTGGCTCCAGCAGGCTATCCATGTCGACGCTGGGATCGCGAAGATAGATGTGGGTGAGGATCCGCGTCAGTGCCGCAGAAGACAGGACACGCGCCTCGGCCTCAGCCGTTGTCACATCCTAGCTAGTCCATGCATTAGTGTGTTGCATCATGTTTAACTTTCATCAGAAATTTGAAATGGCGAAGACAGAACCCCCAGAACCCCTCTTGAATCCAACTAGGGCTTACTAAAATTATTTTCAATGAACCTGAAATGCCCTTCTAAAATGCTCATCACCTTTGCTTTGGTTCAGAGCCTCTGCCAAAAGTGGTGCACAGTTTTCTAGGTCATCCTAAGGTTTTTGAATTAAATCATAAGTATTTGAGTTTGGGCATTTAAATTATATAAAATATTTCAAATGCCCAAATAATCTAAACTAAAATGTTCCATCTTGGAAATATTCCAACTAAGGACCAGGTGCAGTTTGGTGAATTTTGGAGCTGTTTAGGTATTTTAGAAAGTCCACAAAGTTCTGAGAAAATAGAAAAAAACAGAAATGGAAAAACTTACAGCGCCACCCAACGGCCCCACCCGGCCCAGCCCAACCCCGCATGGTAACTGCTTAGCAGCCAGCGAGCGAGCAGTGCTTTCGACAGCGAGCACCGCATGCGTGCCACGCAGCTGGCCGCCGCCTCGCCGCTTCCCTCACCGAGCTGCCGGCGGGCTCTCTCTCTCTCCCCGAACCCTCGGACACCTCTCCTCCTCCCAGCTCCTCCCCTCGCTCTCCCACGCCATGGCGGCGCCCCGCCAGCCGCACCGTCGCCGTGGTCGCGCTCTCCGTCGTCCTTGCGCCATCCCGTCGTGTCTAGGAGCTCCGCCGCCCTCCTCTTCTTGAGCTAGCGAGCCCGGCGCTTCGCGTGGCCGAGCCTCTGCACCGACCTCGCCCGACCCCGCCGTCGCCGGAGATCCCCTTCGACGTCACCGCCGCACCAGCCCGTCCCCGACCGCACCGGTTGCCTCCTCGAGTTCTCCGTGAGCCTAGCTACCTCCCCCTCCTTTCCTTTCTCGCTCCCGAGCCTCGTAGCGACTGCACGGAGCTCACCCGCACGCGCCGCCGCGGAGCTCGTCGCCGACGTGCTCCCGGCCATCCACCGGTCACCCCTCGGTGTCTAACATGCTCACCGCACCGCGTAGCGTCTAACCCACCACTTCACGCACCTCACCGCACCCCGTAGCCACGAGTTCGTCATCACCCGAACTCCGGCGACCGCCAAGGTCGTCGCCGGCACCGTTTCCGGCCACCCCGAGCCCAGCCAATGCCACCAAGAGCTGCGGGTTGTTCCCAGCTACACATAGACGCCCTCCGCGGCTC
This sequence comes from Aegilops longissima, assembly GCA_021605205.1. Lineage (NCBI taxonomy): Eukaryota > Viridiplantae > Streptophyta > Magnoliopsida > Poales > Poaceae > Aegilops > Aegilops longissima. Next base: position 56,205,512 of record CM038678.1, read on the forward strand.
ATTTGGTTGCCGGAGCAGCCAAAACCACTCTCGCCGCCACGTCTGGCTCGCCGGCGGCTAAACGCCGGCGTAGTTGACCCTGACTTTGACCAGGGCGGGCCCTGGTTGACTCTCCTGAGTCCATGACAGGTGGGCCACCCCCCTGCTAATTAACTTAGTTAGTTTAAACTGATTTTAATTAGTTAAGTTAATTCTTGACATCGGGACCCACTGGTCAGTTTGACCTGGGCGTCCCGTTGACCTCTGGCGTCATCTGGCGCATTCTTGTGTGATAAATGAATTCTTGGAATTATTCTGTTATAGGAAATTCAGAAAATAGTTCAAACTTCAAAATTCATAGAAATTGTCTGTAACTCCAAATGCAAAGATTTATATATGAAAATGATCAGAAAAATCCATTCTATCCATTGGTAAAGGTTTCATGCATGATAGAACAAGTTAACCTTGCTGTTTAAGCAGATTAAGATAATGCACCTTTATGGCTATGTTAAATGAGCTAACATTTGAATCTTTGATTCAAATGAGTTCATCCTTTTGTTCCAGCTTGCATTAGGCCAACACACATTCATATTGCCATGTCATAGCATGCATCATATTGTTGCATATTGCCATGTGTGTTTATTTTGGTATGTCTTTCGTGATAGGTTACGCCTCAGGATAATCCGAATATCCGTCGAAGGCGTATCCTACCACCACTACATCGGGCAAGCAACCCATTGATCATTCGATACAAACCCATGTTCTCGCTTACGCTCTTGTTTACTGCATTAAGACAACGCGATTCAAACTGTTGTGTGCTGCGGTAGTTGAACCCACTTCCTTTGCATGACTGTCATTGCCACGATAACTAGATGAAACCCACTAGTATGTGTAGGAGTTGATTGAGCCATGTTTGTGATTCCTACCATGCTATGCTTGCTATGCTTAGAGTTGTGTCAGTCGGCTCATCGGGATGATGAGCTGGAGTGAAAGGTTGTGTCGGGTTCGAGTGAAAGTGTTGAACACGTTTTGGTAAAGGTATCGATGAGAGGCCATGTAGGAGTACATGGTGGGTTGTTTCATTGAAGCCGTCCCTAAGAACTGAGTTACGTGTTTGTGATCCATGAAACAGTTACTACCACGCATTGGGCCCGAAACCAATGGACCCTCTCGACTTCTTAACCACCCTTGTTCTCTGTCCGGGAGTTGCAACTAGTTTACGGTGTTTGTAGGATATGTGTTGGAGGCCGTGCGTGGCGCTGACCCTAGGGTGAGCTATGATGCGGTAGATACACGTGGCCGGTGTACGAATGCCCGTTTGGTATCTCGGGAACCCTGCACACATCGTTCGGGGCCGTTAGTGGAAACCTCGGCGGACTCCTGCGGATGGAACCGAATAGGCGATAAACTGGACTAGGGACTTGAGTGTTTAGGTAGGTGTGGCCGACACCACGTTGGGCTTCGCTTGAAGGTTGCAGTACATGTCGTGTAAGCGGCGGTAAGTGGTGAGCGTGTGTGAAGAAGTACACCCTGCGGGGTTAATATGATCTATTGAATAGCCGTGTCACGGAGAAGGACTTACGGGTTACCTATACAGTTCATAGACAAGTAAATGGATACTACTAAAAGCCTCAAGATAAGTGTGAGTGCAGCGGATGGCCCTCTCGTGGGTTGCGAGAGAGGATCCACGGTGGAGTATTGTGATGGTGATTAGTGGACTCGTGTGCGACAAATGCTTTTCAAGTGGTGTCACGTGGGATAGCTTAGCCAAGAGTCAAAGCTGGCTTGCTGCAAATAACTCCACCACCTTCTTGAGAATGTGCATGTATGATAGGATTACTGTTGTAAGACTTCTTTGAGTACCTCCGTACTCATGTTTGTAATTAATGTTTTGAGGCGACAACACTGCCCCCTCGATGGGTTTTATGTAGACCTTGACATCGGCAGTGAACTAGCCACCCGGTGGTGATCCAAGGCTTGTGAAGGGCCCTTTGTAGATAGAAGGGCTTCAACAAGCTTTCTTTCTTTTAGAGTTGTACTCGAGACTAGTTTGCTTCGCATGTGCTTGTATGTTTGTATGACTTGAGTGTTGGGTCATGTGACCCCTATCTGTATGGATATGTTATGTATGGCTCCTCGGAGCCTCTTAAATAAAGTACTTTGAGTTGTAGAGTTTTGTTGTGATGCCATGTTGTATGTACTCATATCGGGCATATTGCGTGTATGATTGAAATGCTTGGTATGAGTGGGATCCGACAAACTAGTTGTTTATCCTTGGCAGCCTCTCATATGGGAAATGTAGTCTCGTGCTTACGGCGATAGTAGTCCGCTACTGCCGGTTCACGAGTCTGCTAGCCCAGCACTCTGCTTGGACACTTGGTGGCGGCATGTGTTTCCGCCGTTCCTATATACATCCCTTGAAATGTCAGCGGTGATATTGAGTCTGCCTAGCCTGCTACAGCCGGGATACGAGTCCTGTTAGCCAGTGCTACAGCCAATTCATCGTTGATGACCGACATGCTCGATGTGATTCATGTATGCCTGTCCCCATGGGTTAAGCGCCGCTTTGGGTTCACGACTAGCCATGTCGGCCGGGTTCTTTGTCATATGGATGCTAGCGACACTATCATATCGTGAGCCAAAAGGCATAAGCGGTCCGGGCCATGGTAAGCGACACCCGTGGGAATACCGTGCGTGAGGCGCAAAGTGATATGAGGTGTTACCGGCTAGGTCGATGTGACTTGGAATCGGGGTCCTGACAGCGTTGGCATCAGAGCCGGACTGCCTGTAGGTTCGCTAAGCCAAACTGGTCGATGTTGAGTCTAGAAATGCTTTAGTTATATGTAGGGGAATTGATTGTGGGAGGAGCGTAAGGCTCTTTTACTCCTTTACCTTATGCCCTCGATCTGAGTCATCCTCTTCTCATTCTACGTGGGTATAGGACTAGGCTCTCTTCTCTCTATCAGGTTCACGTGTTACTAATCCGTAGTAACTTATAGGATTGTTGGTTACAGCCTCAGTTCAGTTTCTACTACTTTTAGTATGCTATCAGTTGAACCAGAACCTTGATATGATGTTGTTGAGTGGTTTTGCAATCTGATTTTGAATGTCTCAAATCTGTTCTTGAGCATTTACAGATGTTATGCTGTCCGATTTTCCCTAGAAATTCTAATGTCTTTGCATTGTGGCTGTGCTTTCAGATGGCCACCGTCCCGAGAACCAAGTGGTTAAATCGACCCGTTGCATTGATGTGTGTGGTCACACGGCCATGTTAGTTGGGTGATGGTCGAGACCGGTTACCGATGGTATCCGAATATACCGTCGAGGAGCAGTTTAGAATTTTAATCAAAGCCAATATCGTGCGCGGTCGGGATATATCCATCTTATCCAGACTCTTGAACGCTCCTTTGTTCTTATGGACTTGGGATCACTATTGGGATGTCCGTGCAGGATGCAGCCTACTCAATGATGACTATTATTGAGCGAACTGCCTTCTTTGTGCAACACCGATTTCCGCTACATGCGGCATCCCTCCACAGGGCGCATGGTTACCTTGAGGTATGTACGTGACGCATCCCATGAGGACTCACTCCTTCGCACCACTCTTGAGATCTTTGGAAGACAAGGACCGTGAAAACCGGGCCTTGCGTATGGAAACTCTTTAATGCCGCTCGATCCTTTGGGCCACTCGACTCGGTTTGCACTGCCGTGCAAGCGGATACATGGACATGAGGACTTGTACCTGTGCGGGCTGGTCTGCCAGACTTTATGGAGTGGCGTGAGGTAGGAGGCATCACCCCTCCTCGTGGACCTCGTCTGCCGCCGTTTGTTGGACCACGGCCACATCCGAGTCCCTATGGTCCACAAGCTCCACAGGATCGTCTGTTCCGGATGATCATGTTCCACTTCGAGCTTGGGTGGTGACTTTTATGAGGACTACTACGGGCTATGCGAGTTAGTAGTAGTATCCCTAGTATTGTAATAGTTGTATTTCCACCGTCCTGTGTGACCTGTGGAATATGACTTAGTGTGTATCATTCCGGAAGTGTAGAAAAATAATGTATAGGAGTTTGGAATGCTTCCGATGAGATGTAACGCCTTTCACTATAGTTGTACTCCGTCGGGCTTGTACTAAACTATGAATGGTGTGTATGACCGTTGGTATATATATGGCAGTTTTTTATATTACCATGTCATACGGATGAACATCTCTGCATTCCGTGTTATCCATTACATTCCGCACTTCCTTGCTAAATTCTGCCATCCTGGTTTAAACCGTTGTTTTGTTTCCTAGGATGGTCAACACCATAACAATCCTGCTGCTCGGGCGGGGAGAAGCCAGCGCAGCTAGGAATGTAAATCTGCCTCAACCGCCTTCTTTGGCGAGGTTATGTTGGAGCGAGCGCAACAAGCGTGAGACCAATCGCTTCTTTGGGCGGATTGAGCAGAATACCGCCGCCAGCCAAGGAATGATCTGGTGTCACTCAATGACTTTGTCAAGCTGTATCCACGAAGTTCAAACATTCCGTTGAGCCTCTCGATGCGGATGGTGGCTTGCGGCATCACCCACAAGCTACGTTACGCCAGCGTGGCTGAAGCTGATAAGGTTACCTTTGCGCCTATCACCTCGAAGGCCTGCTAGCCTTTGGTGGGAGAATTATGAGGCTATCGCCGGTTGGCCAAATCACTACTTGGGCTGAATTCAGTGCCGCTTTCCGTGAGCATCACATCCGGAAGGTCTCATGGATCGTAAGAGGAAGAGTTACGCAACTTCACCCGGGTAGGTATTGTGGATGCATACAGCCGTGAGTTTGGGAATCTAGCACGTTATGCTCTGAAGAGGTTTCTACCGGCGCCAAGAAGCGAGCAAGGTTCCGCAAGGGACTTAGCCCGAGCTTCGCCGTGATCTTCGTCTGCAGTGCACTTCCTTCGAAGTTAGTCAACAAGGCTATCGGTCTTTGGCTGGACAGTCGACTTTGAAGCTTCACGCAAGCACTCCGTGACTTTGGTTCTTCATCCGGCTCTGGATCTCGAAGCGCGGGTCTGGATTCAAACACTGCTCTGCCACCCGAGTTCACCCGAGGCCATCCTTTGAGGCGCCTCGCCCCAACCAGCAGTATGTACCGCCCAAGACTTATGGTGGCCCGCTGCTAATGCTGCTCCGCCCCAATATGATAACCTGTTTCAAGTGTGGAGGCGGGCCACTACATCCGTGAGTGTCCCAGAACAACCCGGTCGGATCGGAAAAGTCATTGGCCGTGGTAAGCCAGCGGGAAAGGTGCTCTCGCCAAACCAGCTGCCCTTTGCTCGTGGCCACGTCAACTATGTTTCAGCTGAGGAAACCCATGAGGATCCCAACGTCGTTCTCGGTACGCTCCTTGTTAATTGTCATCCGGCAACTGTTCTTTTTGATACTGGAGCATCTCATTCATTTATTTACGAGAGCTATGCTCGATTGCACAACACCACATTACGTGACATGCACACCTCCATGGAAATTCAGACTCCACGGTTCTAGATGGCAAACCTCTAGAATAAGTCATGGGAATGAAATTCTTGTCGACAGATTAGTCTTTCTTGCATCTCTAATAGCTCTCAAGTCCTCGGACATAAACATCATCTTGGGTATGGACTGGATGTCAGCCCATTATGCTAAGATTGATTGCTCTACTAGAACTGTTCAACTCACCCATCCTTGGGCAAGGCGGTTAATGTTTTAACCCGAGTGTCTAGCGTCAGCTATACTCATAAATGCCAACCCCTTCGGACCTCGAAGATATTCCGGTAGTCCGTGATTTTCCGGATGTCTTTCGGAAGAACTGCCGGTGTTCCACAGCGGGGATGTCGAGTTCGTGATAGATCTTGTTCCGGAACCGTTCCAATTTCTAGAAGACCTTATAAGATGGCACCCTAGAACTAGCGAGCTTAGAAACAACTCGATGAGTCCTTGCAAAGGGTTTCATCCGTCCTAGTTCATCTCCATGGGCTTGCCCGTCCTCTTCGTCAAGAAGAAGGATGGAGCGGATCGGATGGTTGTAGATTACCGACACATCAACTTGGTCACTATCAAGAACAAGTATCCGCTCCCGGGATCAACGATCTGTATGATCAGCTCGCTGGATCCTCGATCTTTTCAAGATGGATTTGAGGTTGGGCTACCATCAAATCAAAATCAAAACGAGGACATTCCTAAAAGCGGCCTTTGTTACTCGTTATGGCCAATCTGAGTACACCGTCATGTCCCGGGTTAACCAATGCTCCAACCACCTTCTCTCGGTTAATGAACTCAATCTTCATGGAGTATTTGGATAAATTAGTCGTGGTATACCTCGATGATATACTCATCTACTCAAGAATGAGGAAGAACATGCCGAACATCTAAGGCTAGTATTGATGAAACTTGAGAGCACCGCCTTTATGCCAAATTCTCTAAGTGTGAATTCTGGTTGCAGTGACCTATCTAGGCCATGTAATCTCTGGTAAGGGCATTGCTGTCAATCCGGCGAGTTCAAGCCGTCCTTATTGGACTCCACTGAATCGGTCAAGCAAGTTCGGAGTTTCCTCGGTTTAGCGAGCTATTGCCGCCGCTTAAATCGAAATTTCTCCAAAGTTGCTAAACCTCTAACGAACTCCTCAAGAAAGATAAAAAGTTGAATGGGCGCCACGGTGCGAGTTCAGCTTCGAGGGCTGAAAAGGCGCGACATCTGCTCCGTACTTGTTCCACCAGATTTTTCTAAGGACTTTATTATCTATTGCGGCGCCTCGCGACAAGGACTAGGTTGCATACTCATGCAAGATCGTCATGTGATTGCCTCGCTTCTCGACGATTCGTCCACATGAGGATAACTATCCCACACGATCTAGAGCTTGCGGCGATGGTCCATGCACTCAAAACCTGGCGACATTACCTTCTTGGTAATCGTTGCGAAATTACTGATCACCAAAGTCTGAAATATATCTTCACCCAACGGTTTGAATCTCAGGCAAAGGCGTTGGGTCGAGTTGATACAGATTACGACTTAGGAATATCTTACACCCGAGCAAAGCCAATGTCATGGTGGCGCACTAAGTCATAAATCTTATTGTAACAATCTGATGTTACAACAAAGTCAACCATTTCTCCACGAGGAATTTCGTAAGCTTAACCTTCACATTGTTCCTCGAGTTCCTTTCCACCACGGTGGCGAAACCTACCCTTACGGATCAGATCATCAAGGCACGGAAGGTAGATCAGGAATTTCCGCATCAAGAGAAACATCAAGAAAGGAGTCATGATTGTTTCTCCATTGATGAACAAGGTGTTGTGTTCTTTGGAGACCGTCTAGTGGTTCCCAAGGTGCGCAAACTGAGGCGATTGATCCTTAAGGAAGCTCATGAATCTCCTCTCACCATTCATCCCGGTAGTACTAAAATGTATCAAGACCTCGCGAGAGGTTTTGGTGGACTAGGATGAAGAGAAATCGCTCAATACATTGCTAATTGCGGCGTCGTCGTCGAGTTAAGCGAGCATCAACGGCCTCTTGGTACCCTTCAACCTTTGGCTATTCCGAATGGAAATGGGATAAAATCGGTATGGATTTCATTACGGGTTTCCCAGGACCAAGAGAGGAATAATGCTATCTTCGTTGTCGTCGATCGTCTTTCCAAAGTAGCCCACTTCCTACCCGTTAGTGAGAGTATAACCGCTAGCCAGCTAGCTGATTTGTACATCTCTCGAATAGTGTCTCTTCATGGTGTTCCATTGGAGATTAACTCAGACCGTGGAAGTCTCTTCACCTCTCGATTTTGGGAAAGTTTCCAAAATGCTATAGAACTTCGTCTCTCCTTTAGCACCGCCTTCCATCCTCAATCAAGTGGTCAAGTAGAGCGAGTCAATCAAATCCTAGAGGATATGCTTGAGCTTACATCATCTCTTTCGGCATGAATTGGGAGAAATGCCTTCCATTCGCCGAGTTAAGCTTATAACAATAGTTATCAAGCTAGCTTGGGCAAAGCTCCTTCGAAGTTCTTTATGGGCGGAAATGTGAGCGCCTCTTAACTGGTGAGAAGCCGGGAGAGACAACTCTTTGGCGGATATGATCCGAGAAGCGAAAGAGCGAGTTCGCGTTATTAGTGAAATTGAAAACAGCCCAATCTCGTCAAAAGAGCCAATATGACCGCAAGCATAAGCCTATGGCTTATGAAATTGGCGAAGGCTTACCTTGGGTTACTCCTTTGAAGGAACCCATCGATTGGTATCAAAGGCAAGTTGGCTCCTCGTTACATTGGACCCTTCGCATTCTTGCCAAGCGAGGAGAAGTTGCCTACCAATTGGAACTACCTCTGCATCTTTCGAGTCCATGATGTCTTCCACGTTTCCCAACTCAGGCGTTGCTTCTCGGATCCTATCCGTGGAGTGGACCACGAAGCGCTTGATCTCCAAGATAACCTCACCTATCGAGAATATCCGTTCGTATTCTTGATCAAGCCAAGCGTACCACTCGGCGTCGAATATCAAGTTTCTAAAGGTTCAATGGTCAAACCATTCCGAGCAAGAAGCAACTTGGGAAAGGGAGGATCGTCTTCGACTTGAGTATCCCACCTTTTATAGCGGATCCTAAATCTCGGGGCGAGATTCTTTTGAGTGGGGTGAGTTGTCACATCCTAGCTAGTCCATGCATTAGTGTGTTGCATCATGTTTAACTTTCATCAGAAATTTGAAATGGGAAGACAGAACCCCAGAACCCTTTTGAATCCAACTAGGGCTTACTAAAATTATTTTCAATGAACCTGAAATGCCCTTCTAAAATGCTCATCACCTTTGCTTTGGTTGAGCCTCTGCCAAAAGTGGTGCACAATTTTCTAGGTCATCCTAAGGTTTTGAATTAAATCATAAGTATTTGAGTTTGGGCATTTAAATTATATAAAATATTTCAAATGCCCAAATAATCTAAACTAAAATGTTCCATCTTGGAAATATTCCAACTAAGGACCAGGTGCAGTTTGGTGAATTTTGGAGTTGTTTAGGTATTTTAGAAAGTCCACAAAGTTACAGAAAATAGAAAAAAAACAGAATGGAAAAACTTACAGGCGCCACCAACGGCCCACCTGCCCGGCCCAGCCAGCCCTTGGCATGTGGCTGCTTAGCAGCGAGGAGGCAGCAGTGCTCGACAGCGAGCACAGCATCGTGCCACGCAGCTGGCCGCCGCCTCGCCGCTTCCCTCACCGAGCTGCCGGCGCGGCAGCGCTCTCTCTCTCCCCGAACCCTCGGACACCTCTCCTCCTCCCAGCTCCTCCCCTCGCTCTCCCACGCCATGGCCGGCGCCACCGCAGCCCGCCGTGTCGCCGTGGTCGCGCTCTCCGTCGTCCTTGCGCCATCCCGTCGTGTCTAGGAGCTCCGCCGCCCTCCTCTTCTTGAGCTAGCCGAGCCCGGCGCTTCGCGTGGCCGAGCCTCTGCACCGACCTCGCCCGACTCCGCCGTCGCGGAGATCCCCTTCAGCGTCACCGCCGCGCACCAGCCCGTCCCGACCGCACCGGTTGCTTCCTCGAGTTCTCCGTGAGCCTAGCTACCTCCCCTCCTTTCCTTTCTCGCTCCCGAGCCTCGTAGCGACGCTGCGGAGCTCACCCTTGCGCGCCCGCCATGGAGCTCGTCGCCGACGTGCTCCCGGCCATCCACCGGTCACCCCTCGGTGTCTAACATGCTCACCGCATCGCGTAGCGTCTAACCCACCACTTCACGCACCTCACCGCACACCGTAGCCACGAGTTCGTCATCACCCGAACTCCGGCGGCCGCCAAGGTCGTCGCCGGCGCCGTTCCGCCACCCGAGCCCAATAAGCGCCACCAAGAGCTGCGGGTTGTTCCCAGCTACACATAGACGCCCTCCGCGGCTCATTTGGTTGCGGGCGCCAAAACCACTCTCGCCGCCGCGTCTGGCTCGCCGGCGTAGCCGACTCTGACTTTGACCAGGGCGGGCCCTGGTTGACTCTCCTGAGTCCATGACAGGTGGGCCACCCCCCTGCTAATTAACTTAGTTAGTTTAAACTGATTTTAATTAGTTAAGTTAATTGCTGACATGCGGGACCCACTGGTCAGTTTGACCTGGACGTCCCGTTGACCTCGGCGTCACCTGACGCATTGCTTGTATGATAAATGAATTCTTGGAATTATTACATTATAGGAAATTCAGAAAATAGTTCAAACTTCAAAAATTCATAGAAATTAATCTGTAACTCCAAATGCAAAGATTTATATATGAAAAATGATCAGAAAAATCCATTCTATCCATTGGTAAAGGTTTCATGCATGATAGAACAAGTTAACCTTGCTGTTTAAGCAGATTAAGATAATGCACCTTTATGGCTATGTTAAATGAGCTAACATTTGAATCTTTGATTCAAATGAGTTCATCCTTTTGTTCCAGCTTGCATTAGGCCAACACACATTCATATTGCCATGTCATAGCATGCATCATATTGTTGCATATTGCCATGTGTGTTTATTTTGGTATGTCTTTCGTGATAGGTTACGCCTCAGGATAATCCGAATATCCGTGCGAAGGCGGTATCCTACCACCACTACATCGAGCAAGCAACCCATTGATCATTCGATACAAACCCATGTTCTCGCTTACGCTCTTGTTTACTGCATTAAGACAACGCGATTCAAACTGTTGTGTGCTGCGGTAGTTGAACCCACTTCCTTTGCATGACTGTCATTGCCACGATAACTAGATGAAACCCACTAGTATGTGTAGGAGTTGATTGAGCCATGTTTGTGATTCCTACCATGCTATGCTTGCTATGCTTAGAGTTGTGTCAGGTCGGCTCATCGGGATGATGAGCTGGAGTGAAAGGTTGTGTCGGGTTCGAGAGTGAAAGTGTTGAACACGTTTTGGTAAAGGTATCGATGAGAGGCCATGTAGGAGTACATGGTGGGTTGTTTCATTGAAGCCGTCCCTAAGAACTGAGTTACGTGTTTGTGATCCATGAAACAGTTACTACCACGCATTGGGCCCGAAACCAATGGACCCTCTCGACTTCTTAACCACCCTTGTTCTCTGTCCGGGAGTTGCAACTAGTTTACGGTGTTTGTAGGATATGTGTTGGAGGCCGTGCGTGGCGCTGACCCTAGGGGTGGGCTATGATGCGGTAGATACACGTGGCCGGTGTGCGAATGCCCGTTTGGTATCTCGGGAACCCTGCACACATCGTTCGGGGCCGTTAGTGGAAACCTCGGCGGACTCCTGCGGATGGAACCGAATAGGCGATAAACCTGGACTAGGGACTTGAGTGTTTAGGTAGGTTGTGGCCGACACCACGTTGGGCTTCCGCTTGAAGGTTGCAGTACATGTCGTGTATAGCGGCGGTAAGTGGTGAGCGTGTGTGAAGAAGTACACCCTGCAGGGTTAATATGATCTATTGAATAGCCGTGTCCGCGGAGAAGGACTTACGGGTTGCCTATACAGTTCATAGACAAGTAAATGGATACTACTAAAAGCCTCAAGATAAGTGTGAGTGCATGGATGGCCCTCTCGTGGGTTGTGAGAGAGGATCCACGGTGGAGTATTGTGATGGTGATTAGTGGACTCGTGTGCGACAAATGCTTTTCAAGTGGTGTCACGTGGGATAGCTTAGCCAAGAGTCAAAGCTGGCTTCTGCAAATAACTCCACCACCTTCTTGAGAATGTGCATGTATGATAGGATTACTGTTGTAAGACTTCTTGAGTACCTCCGTACTCATGTTTGTAATTAATGTTTTGAGGCGACAACACTGCCCCCTCCGATGGGTTTTATGTAGACCTTGACATCGGCAGTGAACTAGCCACCGGTGGTGATCCAAGGCTTGTGAAGGGCCCTTTGTAGATAGAAGGGCTTCAACAAGCTTTCTTTCTTTTTAGAGTCGTACTCAGACTAGTTTGCTTCGCATGTGCTTGTATGTTTGTATGACTTGAGTGTTGGGTCATGTGACCCCTATCTGTATGGATATGTTATGTATGGCTCCTCGGGCCTCTTAAATAAAGTACTTTGAGTTGTAGAGTTTTGTTGTGATGCCATGTTGTATGTACTCATATCGGGCATATTGCGTGTATGATTGAAATGCTTGGTATGAGTGGGATCCGACAAACTAGTTGTTTATCCTTGGCAGCCTCTCATATGGGAAATGTAGTCTCGTGCTTACGGCGATAGTAGTCCGCTACTGCCGGTTCACGAGTCCTGCTAGCCCAGCACTCTGCTTGGACACTTGGTGGCGGCATGTGTTTCACCGTTCCTATATACATCCCTTGAAATGTCACGCGGTGATATTGAGTCCTGCCTAGCCTGCTACAGCCGGGATACGGAGTCCTGTTAGCCAGTGCTACAGCCGAATTCATCGTTGATGACCGACATGCTCGATGTGATTCATGTATGCCTGTCCCCATGGGTTAAGCGCCGCTTTGGGTTCACGACTAGCCATGTCGGCCGGGTTCTTTGTCATATGGATGCTAGCGACACTATCATATCGTGAGCCAAAAGGCATAAGCGGTCCGGGCCATGGTAAGCGACACCGTGGGAATACCGTGCGTGAGGCGCAAAGTGATATGAGGTGTTACCGGCTAGGTCGATGTGACTTGGAATCGGGGGGGTCAAGACCAAGGGAGACCTAGGCGGTCACGGCGCTTCTTCAGCTTGGCCTCCCGGTCCTTGGCGGCCGCCTCGCGAGCCTTCATGCTTTCCTCCTGCTCTGGCGGAGGCGGGCCTCCTCGGCAAGCTGGTTCTGCAGGCCCTTCATTTCGCCCTCGGCGTCTCTAGCGACCTTGGATGCTGGCTGCCTCCCCAGGGCAGCCTCGCGGGCTACCTTCGCCTCACGAACAGCCTGCTTCTCCTCGTTGCAAGCCGTTGAGGCCTGGACCAGCGCCGCCCGAATCGAAGCATCGACGCGAATCCAGCCAGAGGCCAGCTCCAAGCGCCCAGCCACCAAGCGAGGGTCGGTGCCGGAAGATCTGTCGCAGCCGGTCCAATTCAGCGGCAGCACGATCCGGGACGGTGGGAGGAGTCGGAGAGACAGCAGTTGGTGGAGTAGGAGGAGATGGCGGCGGCGTAACCACTGCGCCTTGAGGCGGAACCAGCGGCGCCACGGCAACAGTGGAGGCAGCGCCAAGCAAGGCCACCTCGGGAGTCGCCTGGGTCAAGGGGGCTGAGCTCGCCCCAGCGGGCTCGGCCAGGCCTCGCGAGGACGCCCGGGCAGGAGAGGCCTGGGCGTCAGGATCATCTTCTTTTTCGGGCAGAGGCACCGCCACGGATGGGGCCTTAGGAGCCCCCTTCAGCTTCTTCGCCGCGGGCGCCAGCCTGGCCGAAGAACATGGACATCAGATCTCGTCGGCGAGCAATGATCAAGGCAGAGCGAGGCACTTATGGTCGTCGCTGGTGGACTCGAGCAGCCTCGGCCATACTTGAAGCCCGAGAGCTGGCTGCGGGGATCAGCTTCAAGGGGATCGGGAGCAGGGGCGCGTCTGCGGATCGCCCGGGGCAGGCGGACCATGAGGACCAGCCAGTCCGGTCCTTCTTGGGATCGGGGCAGGCCGCCTCCCGCTCACCCCTCATCCTCGTCGTCGTCACTCTCGGGAGGCGGAGAATGCGGGGCATGCGCGCGCAGGGGGAGCCTTGACTCCGCCCAGAATCAACCCCTCTCCTGGCTCTCTTTCCTCCACCTCTTGGCTGGAGTCGGGAGAGGACCGTCCACCAGGTCCTCCGGGCCTCCACGGGCAGGCCCGTCCCCATTGAAGATGGGCATGGGCCCCTAACCTGCTCCCAATCCTCATGAAGGAGCAGGGGCGGGGCGCCCTCGGTCTCGCCACATCGCCCCAACCAAGGACTGGAGGACCGTCGCGGATCCTCGCTGGCGGGGCCACGGGGCTCGGTGAGGCCTCCACATCCAGGCAATCTTGTGAGCGGAGCCGATTGGTGCTCAAGAACTCCCTCGGCAGCGGCGACGGTCGGTCAGCGCGCCGCCGCGTTGGGCAGCAGATCTCGTCCATCTTCTCCGGCACCGGCTTGGCGGGGATCCCGAAGCTCCATTCGGGACCAGTCGTCGAAGCTCTCGACGGGCTCCGTGGGTAGGATCAGCCGAGGGTGGATGCACCCAGCATCCACCAAGACCCACTTGCTCTTGAAGCCCTCAATCCGCTTCCCAGGGTTTGAAATGGTGATGGCTCCGCCGTATGCGATGAAGCTCGCGCACGCGGAGGCGGAACCACGGGAGGTTCGGAGGAAAAAGTAGTGTCGCGGCAAGGCCACCGAGGGCTTCACCCCAACATGGGCCTCACAATAGTAGGCGAAGATTGCCAGAAGAAGGACAGAGTTGGGATGGAGGTGCAGAGCTTGAATGTTGTAATGGCGAAGGACGGAGAAGAAGAACTCAGAAAAAGGAGGCACCAGACCAGCAATGATGGCGCTCACGAAGAACGGATAGAAGGTACTCCCCCGACCCTCAGGGGCGGCGGAGCCGGCCTTGAAAGCTCCCGCTTCGTTGACGCCCTGCGCCTCCGCCATCCGGTGCACCAGGGCGAGGTTCGCCGCTAACACATTAGGCAGGTCCAAGGCAGGAGAGTACCAGGCTCCGGCCGGGGTTTGGCGAGGAGCCATGACTGGCTAGGGCACGCAGCGGAGTGGATCTGAAGATCTTAAGCGAGAGGAGGCGCGGAAAGGGGATCGGCAGCAATGGCGAAAGTAAAGGAGGCAAGGTAGATGCCGCTCTGTTAACAACCCAGCAGTTCTTGAGCGCCGCGTCAATCAACCGTCACTTGGCGCCCAAGGCGCATGAGCTGTTAGGAGCCTGACGCTTCGCACTTGCCCTTCGCCTCTCTGCTCGGCCAAGTTCGGGCGCGCCGTGGGCCAGGGGCTCTGTCGGCGTTCAGGAATGGGGTCCCAGACTTGCTGTCTGCGGCTTTGGCGTGGCTCAAAGGAGGCCAGGACAGCCCATCTTCATCTCACAAGCTCAAGACCCTCGCGAGGGCCAAGCCTCATGAGGCGGGCGACAAGGAGCTTCCTCGTGCACGGCCTCGTCAGGTGGCTCATGAGGAGGCGGAGAGTTCAAGGCAGGGTACCTCGTGAGGTGCCCATGGCGCAAGCCATGGCGACCAGGCGCCCGGTCGAGGCGCCAGCCCGTGCAGCGTCCTCCTTTCCTCTTTGGTGCAAAGGGAGCAAGCGCAGGTGAGAGCATCAAACAAAAGCACCTGTTTCGGCGCAACAAGACCAAGACCAGCCCCAACGGCTGGAAGGGAGTCATCGTGGAGCCCAAGCAGGCGTCATCACCAGAGCCTTTGGCAGGCGAGGACCAACTTTAGTTAGGATAAGTGTACCCGTTGTTCCCCTTCAAAATGGCCAATTGTTGGCACCCTTCCCGCTCAATATTTGGGAAGAGGCCCAGGGCCTTCGCCTATAAATAGGAGTAGCTACCCCGGGTAGAGAGGCTCGCCCCCGGTATGAGATCGGAATCCTCACCAAGGAACCAGTAGCTAGAGCAACGGAAAGCCACCTAGCAGTTCATCACACCCACCAAGAACAGACCCTCGCGAGGTTGTTCTTCCCTGTACTGTTCCTCATCAGCCCAAGAGGCAATCCACCGCACCACAAACTAGAGTAGGGTATTACACCACAACGGTGGCCCGAACTAGTATAAATCTCGTGTCTCTTGTGTTGTTCTATTTAGTAGTTTAGGTCCCTGCGATTCGGCGAAGTGCGATACGGTGGAGGGTTGGATCTCCGCGCGCACCCCAGTGTTCGAACCTCAAGGGTCTGCAGGAACCCGAAATCCGACACCATCTCCTGCAAGAGCAGCTCCCTTCATCAAGCTTCACACAATATGTGTTCTCTCCACTAGTTACTTGCTAGATATTGGGACCAGCCATGTTTGCTTCACAGTATTTAGCCCACTTCTTGCTCTCTTCAAGCTTCTCCATGTAACGTGGGGTTATTTCCCACCTACAGCTCTCTGTTTTCTCTCTGATGCCCTGGTACTTAACCATTAGTTTGGTCCTCAACCCTTCAAACATGGTCTTAATTGGTTTGGACCTAACATCTAGAATCATTTTGTTGAAAACCTCACTAAGGTTGTTCACAACTAAGTCAGTCTTGCACACATGATCCATTGCATATCTAGCCCAACACTCCTTAGGGATGCCATTCAACCACATGTAGGCTCGTTCACATGTTGCTTTCAAACCTGTCATTCCTTCTTTGTGACCATGTTCAGTAAAAGAATAGCTACCTTTGTCAACCCATTTCTTAAGTTCTTCTACTCTAAAACCAGCTGACTCGAAGTTGGCATATATGTGTCTAAGGCAATATCTTTGAGGGATTGAGGAAATACTTCATTAATTGCTTTAGGAAGGCCCTGTTATTTGATTACATAAGCTAGTAATAAGATAACTATAGTAGCATGGCTATGTGCATAAGAATAATACAGAGTCGGAAAATACCTTCTGCCTGTCAGACATGATGGTGTAGTTCCCAAACTGGTTGTTGGTGCCAGTGCAGACTCTAAGTTGGTTTAGAAACCAGGTCCAGCTAGGCCCATCCTCTTTTTCAACCACCCCAAAAGCAATTGGGAACACATTATTGTTCCCATCTCTCCCAGTTGCTGCCAATATATGCTGGCCTGTGGATAAATTGATGAAGCAACCATCAAGTCCTGCATAAACAGATATATGAGGGCCAAATTGCATAACTTGATTACATTTCAGACAGGATTACATCATTGAAATTTACCTATGAAAAGCCTACAACCAGCAAGAAATCCATCTTTTGATGCCTGGAGGCAGTAGAACATGTACTTGAACCTTGGTGTGGGGGCTGGGTTCAAAGGATCCTCAAAAGTTGTCACTATGCACCTGCTTCTAGGGTTTGTGTTAAGCACACATTGTAGGTAGTCCCTCAACCTCAGATACTGCTTTCTATGATCACCTTGCACAACATCAACAGCCATCAGTCTTCCCTATATGCCAAACTCCTAGGTACATGCACCCCAAACTTCTTCTTAGTATGTTTGAGAACTGTCTCTACATCAGTATTTACATTTGATGTAACTGTGTCCTCCACAGCTTCTGCAACCCATTCTGCAGTAACCTTTGTACTCTCTCCACAAGCTCCACAACTATGATCCATGTGGCACTTCTTGATTGTGAATGTATCTTCATGGGCTACTTTGGATGCAGTCATGAAAAATTCACATCCATTCTTCCTCTTTGGGCACCAAACAATAACCCTTGATGGTTCATTCCTATGGTACTGAAAGTTTCTCAAAGTACTAACATTCAATTTCTCAAAGCCTTTCTAAACTCATAACTCATACACATTGGTGAAGCAAAGGTCCTTGCACAGCTACTCATGTGCATCAGGTAGCTTTGGGTCATACCATTTCATCTCTTTCTTCTTCTTCAATCTTCTCTTCCTTCCAGAAGGTAGTCTTGGAGCCTCTCCATCTGAGTCAGAAATGCCCACATCACCAGGGAAGAAATATTCATCAGCTTCAGGTACAAAATCTTGAAACTTTGGGATCTCTGGCTGACTGTGAGCTCTGGAAGTAGGACCTGTATTTGCTGCTGCTCTTCTCACAGGCTTCAGTTTCTCAGGCCTGCCTTTTGCCACAACTCTCTCCTCTCCACTTTCGGCCTCTTTCTCCTCCTGCCAAAACTCTGAAACATCACCGTCACCTTCAAACCCTGGTCTGTCTTGTACACCATCTGTTTCTTCTTCATTTCCAATATTTTCTTCACCTCTCTTCCAAGCCTTGTAAGACATCTTTATCCCTCTATAGTCACCCCTATCAATCTCAAAGTCTGAGGATGATTTGTCAATATCGTCATCCTCTTCACCACCAGCCTGTCCATCATCCTCTTCGCCACCGGCATGTCCATCATCCTTTTCACCACCAGCCTCTCCATCATCTCCACCATGAGCTTCTGAAATATTCAAGTTACAGCTCTGCTGTGTGTTCAAATTAACTTCAAGAGGGTGGACCACTCCATCTTGTGACAGACTTAGCACAAAACCAGGACCCCCACTAGACTGCCTATTGGAATTTGTTCTTCACAAACATTGTGAGCCCTGTTACATTCAACATCTCTATCTTCATTTGCCTTGGCCACAATGATATTCAACACTGTGAAATCAGAGTGGTCTATCATTTCTTCAACTACATCTTGACTATCCATAAGCAATAAACCTTCCTCTCCAACCCCTTGTTCTTTTACCCAGTACATGTAGTCATCTGACCCATAGCCTTCAGTTTCAGTAAGAGCTATCAAGTTAAGAAAAGTGATGTCTGAAAAAGAAAACCTCCTTTCCATGTTATCTCTGCCCTGGAAATGCAGCCTCACCTCCCAAATATCATCATCCAGCCTACAAACCATAATATGTTATTTGAAAAGCCTAACTAAGTGTTTTTGCTACAAAATTCAGTGCACACTAATTACAAAGTACAGTCAGGAATCTGAATCCAACAAATGCTCCTCTGAATCCACCATGCATTTCTACTAAATCTAACTAATCCTTCAGTGCTAAATGATACTGGTGCACCCAAAACATGCCACAGAGTGTTTCCTCAACTTTGATTCAGTGCATGTTCATGTTCTAAGATGAATCACAGCAGCATCAACCTAGGTTTGGTCAAAAAACTAACTAAATTATGCTCTGTTTTCTGAATTGAACAAGCAGAAATGCAGAAACTATTGAAGGAGCTCATCAAGAGAAGAAAAATAAACTTACTCCACCCCTCCAAATGCAGAGGCCCAGTGATGGGAGTTGGCCGGATCCACATGCATAGCACCAGCAAGAGACCTTGCCGCTCTGTACTCAAGCGAGAAGTGGAAATCCTGTGGCATAGGAGCCTGCGTCAGAGGAGCAGACTGTGGTGTCCGCTGCGGCGGCGGCGGCACCGTCGGCTGGGTTGCGAAGCTACCGCTCCCCAGCCAATTGTCAACCTCGGAGTACTCTCCGCCTCCATCCCCCCTTCCATCTCACCCGTTGAATGGCTGTCGTCGACTGGTTTCGCTACCGCCGACGCCATCGGCTAGGTCGGAGAGGGAGACGTGCACGCGAGAGAGAGTGAGACAGAGGGGGGGGGGGAATAGAGGAACGACCGGATTCGTCTTGACCTGGCCGGGACGGCTTGTGCGCCCTAACGGCCGTCACCTGCGCGCCGTGAGCCCTGTGGCCAACAAAACCCTGACGGGCAGGCCCCACATGTCATAACCCCACTTAAAATGTAACAGTTCGGCCACTTGGGTTTTTTGGAACAGCCCACCACTTTTGTGGTAGTTTTTTGGAAAATTAAAAAAAGAGGTAGTTTTTTGGAACGATAGCCCATAATGTGGTAGTTTTTTGCTATTCACTCCTCCCTGTGATGACCGTAGTTTGAGGAGTTCATGTATTCACTATGTGTTAATGCTTTGTTTCGGTTCTCTATTAAAAGGAGGCCTTAATATCCCTTAGTTCCCAATATGGACCCCGCTACCACTTGACGGTAGGACAAAAGATGTCATGCAAGTTCTTTCCATAAGCACGTATGACTATTTACGGAATACATGCCTACATTATATTGACGAACTGGAGCTAGTGCCGTATCGCCTTAGGTTATAACTGTTTCATGATGAATATCATCCAACAAGTCACTGATCCAATGCCTATGAATTTATCTTATATTGTTCTTACCAAGTTAATACTGTTATCACTGTTACTGTTACCGTTGCTGTTGTTACTACTATCAAAACTATCATACTACTTTGCTACTGATCACTTTGTTGTAGATAATTAATCTCCAAGTGTGGTTGAATTGAGAACTCAGCTGCTAATACCTTCAAATATTCTTTGCTCCCCTTGTGTCGAATCTATAAATTTGGGATGAATACTCTACCCTTGAAACTGTTGCGATCCCCTATACTTGTGGGTTATCAACCGTGCATGCACCCAATGGTGGAGGTCCGGGACTTCCGGTCGAGCTGCTTGGCGACGTAGATGTAGGGAGCTAGTATTGCTTCGGCTAGGCAGCATGTGCATGGACGACAACGGTGGGCAAGAGGGTGCTTACACAAACAAGAGCAAATACTTGCACTCAATGCGGGCAGGAGGGTTTTCAATCCCCTTATACTCGTTAATTACAAGGATCAAATCTGATAGTAGGCGATGGATAAATTAACAAAGTAAAATGAAAGTAAATGAATTGCAGCAAAATATTTTTTGTTTTTGTAATATGATTAAAATAGACCCGGGGGCCATAGTTTTTACTAGAGGCATCTCTCTCATTAAGATAGCATATGGTGGGTAAACAAATTATTGTTGGGCAATTAATAGAAAAGTGCATAGGTATGATGTTATTCATGGCATGATCATGTATACAAGCATTTCGTCCGTGACAAGTAGACCGAAACGATTCTGCATCTACTACTATTAGTCCACTTGGAGAGCGCTTTTATGCTTGCCTCTCTACGTATTAAGTCCATAATAAACAGAATAATGTATGGAGTATGATGGCATAATATAGACAAAATGAGATCAACTAATATGACCTAACCCCATCATTTTATTCTTAGTAGCAACAATACAAGTACGTATCTCGCTACCCCTTCTGTCACGAGGTGAGGACACCGCGAGATTGAACCTACTACTATGCACCACTTCCACTTAAGATCTACTCATTCACTTAGCCAAAGACAATTCATAGATATGAAAACATTACATATCTATAACAATCGTACATAATAAATATCAGAAAAGACTCAATTACTTTCACTGAATAATCTGATCATGAACCCACAATTCATCGGATCCCAACAAACGCATTGCACAAAAGAATTACATCATATTGATCTTCGAAGAGAACATTGAATTGAAGATCATAACAAATGAGAGAGAGAGAGAGAGAGACATCTAGCTAAGAGTGAAGTCTATTTTAATCCTTGAGGTCATAGAGCTGGTCAAGAATGAACTCACGCCTCTAAATCAATGAAGTATGTACCCTGTAGTCATTGATCCCGGTCAATCTCAACCCCGAACCATTCTAGACCTGTTTGGCGCTGGGAAACAGCTATCCCGGTCGGGATCGCACTCTAATCTCACAGACTGCATGTACCAACATGTCATATTCATCGCCAATCTCTCTCTCCCAAGAAACTGCGGCAGTTATGTCTTCGAGTATCATGACGGGCTAGCTGCAGGTCATGCCGCGCGCATCTGCCCGTCAAGCTGCCGCGGTTGAGACAAGGCCCTCAGCGAGGAGCGCGTATAGGACCTCCTCGCGGCTGGCCGTAGTAGGTAATGCGGAGGACAAGCTCCAACATGAACGTGCACACGCTGGCCGACGGCTCAACTGCTCCGCCCGGTTGATTGCGTCTACCCGATGCACCTGGATAAGTAGTAGCTAAATGATCTAGCACCAAACACTCATACATGTGGTAACCAACTTAATCGATCTTGGCCTGATTGATTGATATGATTGAATCTGCGCAGACCTCAGGCATGCTGGAATTCAAATGCGTTTTTCTCAGTGGGGCACTCCGGCGACTTGTAAGCCACCATCATATGCGACGTGTGCTACAGGGACATCACAGAGACCAGCGCGTGGCCGCCCAGGATGGGCTGACTGCGTCCGTGGCGCTCTGCATCTGCAGCTTCCTATTTGTGAGTGTGGCGGCCATGGACTGCGGCCGCTCATGCGCAGAGGTTAAGGCCGCAGACAGCGAGGATGACGTTGCGGGACCTGCTAGGCCAGCAAGTGTGCGACTGCAAGCTCGTCTTCTCAGGGTACTCAGCTCGTCTTTGCGGGGTACACAGCTCGTCTTCACGGGGCACTCGCTCGGCCCCCGCATCGCGACACCCATGGCAGTGCTGATGGCGACCGCCTGCCATGGCGCCCAGGGCGTGTGCTACATGCCCCCGTCCGTCGAAGGCCACTGAGGCGCGTGTCACTGCTCCGCCGTGTTGCTGGTTTCCAAGCACTAGCACTGATTTCAGGAGAGAGATGGGACATGGTGTGGATGGAGGATGGATCTGACACGTAGGGTAGGGACGTAAGTGAGAGGTAGACTTCAATCCCGGGAGGGATGTATCTTTTCCCGGTGCGCCAAACAAGACTAGGGTCAAGATTGACCGGGATAAATGAGTATAGGGTATAGACTTCAGGGATTTTAAGGTGAGGGTTCATTTTCGACAAGCTCTACAACTTCAAGGTTTAAAATAGACTTCACTCTCTAGCTAATCACTATGTACCCATAGGTCATGTAGGAAATACTCGCACGTCATTGGAGAGGCAACAAGGTTGATGTAGAAGACCTTCGTTGTCGATTCTCCCTCCGGCCAAGTACCGGCGGAGGCCTCCATATGAGATCGCGGAAGAACAGAGCCTTGAGGCGGCGGAATAATTGTTTCGGGTCTCGCTATGACGTTTTTGGGATTTTAGGGAATTTACAGAAGTGGATTTAGGTCAAATGGAATTACGTGGGACCCACAAGCTCAGGTGGCGCCGTGTGAGCTTGTGGCTCTCGCGTACATCATCTGGTCTCCTCCCGAGCCTTCTAGGATCCCTTCTGGTCTAGAAAAAATCATTGTAAAGTTTTGATGTATTGGGACTTCGTTTGGTATTGATTTTTTGTGAATAAAAATAACTGGCAAAAACAGAAACTGACACTAGGCACTGCGTTAATACCTTAGTTCCCAAAATGATATAAATGGCATATAAACTATACAAAATGATAATATAATAGATGAAAGAATAAGAAATTATAGATACGTTGGAGACATATTAGGTGACGTCGATTAGAGTGAAGAGGGAGGGAAAGGGGATTTTAGCACCGAAACATAGCAGCCTGCCACAAATGAGCGGGCTCGAGCTCGGTTTTGGGTGCGCAGGGTGTCGGGGTCATACGTGGCCGAGGTCCGGACTCCCGCAAAGCCTCCTGGATTGCTTTTGGTTTACGAGAAAATGAACATGCGGGCTGTTGCCATTGAGAACATGGTGAAAGGGATCGAGAAGAGGTGTCTAGAGGGGGGGTGATTAGACACTAAGTACAAAAAGTTACAGTTTTTAACTTCTTTAAGTTCAAGTGGAGTTTTGGCACAAATTTAACAATCACAATACATAACAAGCAAGCATGCAAAGAGTATATGAGCAGCGGAAAGTAAAGCATGCAACTTGTAAGAATGTAAATGGATGGGATTGGAGAATTCATACGCAGTTGGAGACACGGATGTTTTTGTCGTGGTTCCGATAGGTGGTGCTATCGTACATCCACGTTGATGGAGACTTCAACCCATGAAGGGTAACGGTTGCGCGAGTCCACGGAGGGATCCACCCACGAAGGGTCCACGAAGAAGCAACCTTGTCTATCCCACCATGGCCGTCGCCCACGAAGGACTTGCCTCACTAGCGGTAGATCTTCACGAAGTAGGCGATCACCTTGCCCTTACAAACTCCTTGGTTCAACTCCACAATCTCGTCGGAGGCTCCCAAGTGAGACCTAGCCAAACTAGGAGACACCACTCTCCAAGAAGTAACAAATGGTGTATTGATGATGAACTCCTTGCTCTTGTGCTTCAAATGATAGTCTCCCCAACACTCAACTCTCTCTCACAGGATTTGGATTTGGTGGAAAGAAGATTTGAGTGGAAAGCAACTTGGGAAAGGCTAGAGATCAAGATTCATATGGTAGGAATGGAATATCTTGGTCTCAACACATGAGTAGGTGGTTCTCTCTCAGAAAATGTATGCTGGAAGTGTAGGTTCGTTCTGATGGCTCGCTCCATGAATGAAGGGTGGGTGGAGGGGTATATATAGCCTCCACACAAAATCTAACAGTTACACACAACTTGCCAAACTCGGTGGGACCGAATTGAGAAACTCGGTCGGACCGATTCAGCAAATCTAGTGACCTTTAGGATTTTCGGTGGGACCGACATGCAACTCGGTAGGACCGATATGGTTAGGGTTAGAGCATAACGTAATCTCAGTGAAACCGATTACACAAACTCGATAGGACCGATTTTGGTAATAAGCTAACCAGAGAGTTGGTCAGGCAAACTCGGTAGGACCGATTACACAAACTCGGTGAGACCGATTTTGGTAATAAGCTAACCAGAGAGTTGCATTGTAATCTCGGTAGTACCGATTACTCAAACTCGGTGAGACCGATTTTGATAATGGACATACACAGAGAGATTACAACCCCATCTTGGTGAGACCGAGATCCCTATCGGTGAGACCGATTTGCCTAGGGTTTGTGGCAGTGGCTATATGACATCTGAACTCGGTGGCGCCGGATAGAAAGGATCGGTGGGGCCGAGTTAGACTTTTGGTTTAGGTCATATGTGGATGTGAGAAAGTAGTTGAGGGCTTGGGAGCATATCACTAAGCACTTTGAGCAAGCAAGCCATTAAGCAACAACTCATCCCCTCTTGATAGTATTGGCTTTTCCTATAGACTCAATGTCATCTTGGATCACTAAAATATAAAATGTAGTCTTGTGCTTGAAGCTTGAGCCAATCCTTTGTCCTTAGCATCTTGAAGGGGTTCCACATCTTTAGTCCATGCCACTTCATTTGTTGAACTCATCTGAAACATACTAGGTAAAAGTGTTAGTCCAACAAGAGATATGTTGACATTAATTACCAAAATCACCCAGGGAGCACTTGTGCTTTCAATCTCCCCGTTTTTGGTAATTGATGACAACATACATCAAAGCTTTAGATAATGATATAGAGAATAGCAAGTAAAGCTTTGGAAAGACATGTAACATCCATAGACTCCCCCTACATGTATGCAAACATGTGAATATGGAATATAGAAGCATGTGAGAGCATAACTATGACAGAGTAAGCATGTGTTACATGTATCTTGGCTATATGCATCAAAGCAAACGATGTGAATATGGGAAATGTGTTGGGGAACATAGTAATTTCAAAAAAATTCCTACGATCACGCAAGACCATGGTGATGGCATAGCAAAGAGAGGGGAGAGTGTCCGTCCACGTACCCTCGTAGACCGAAAGCGGAAGCGTTATAACAACGCGGTTGATGTAGTTGTACGTCTTCACGATCCGACCGATCCAAGCACCGAACGTACGGCACCTCCGAGTTCCGCACACGTTCAGCTCGATGGCGATCCCGGACTCCGATCCAGCAAAGTGTCGGGGATGAGTTTCGTCGACCGACGGCGTGGTGGCGATGTTGATGCTCCACCGACGCAGGGCTTCACTAAGCTCGCAGCGATATGACTTCTCCGGCGCAGGGCTTTGCCTAAGCTCATGACGATATGACCGAAGTGGAATATGGTGGAAGGTGGCACCGCTGCGGCTAAGGAAAGATCCGTAGATCAACTTGTGTGTCATGGGTGCCCCCTGCCCCGTATATAAAGGAGCCAAGAAGTGCGGCCAGCCTTAGGGAGGCGCGCTGGAGGAGTCCTACTCCCGGGAGTAGGACTCCCCCTGTCCTAGTTGGAGTAGGATTGGGGAGGGGAAGAGGAAGGCGCCGCCCCCTCTCCTTGTCCTATTCGGACTAGAGGGGAGGGGGCGCAGCCCACCTGGCCGGCCCTTCCTCTTCTCCCTTGTGGCCTATGAAGGCCCATATACCCCCCGGGGGGTTCCGGTAACTTCTGTTTTCACTCGGAACCCTTCGAAGTCAAACATAGGCTTCCAATATATCAATCTTTATGTCTCGACCATTTCGAGACTCCTCGTCATGTCCGTGATCACATCCGGGACTCGAACAACCCGGTGCATCAATACTTATAAACTCATAATGAAGCTGTCATCGAAGCGTTAAGCGTGCGGACCCTACGGGTTCGAGAACTATGTAGACATGACCTAGAACCATTCTCGGTCAATAACCAATAGTGGAACCTGGATGCCCATATTGGTTCCTACATATTCTCTGAAGATCTTTATCGGTCAAACCGCATAACGACATCGTTGTTCCCTTTGTCATCGGTATGTTACTTACCCGAGATTCGATCGTCGGTATCAATACCTAGTTCAATCTCGTTACGGTAAGTCTCTTTACTCGTTCCGTAATACATCATTTCACAACTAACTCATTAGTTGTAATGCTTGCAAGGCTTAGGTGATGTGTATTACCGAGAAGGCCTAGAATACCTCTCCGGCGATCGGAGTGACAAAACCTAATCTCGAAATCGCCAACCCAACAAGTACCTTTGGAGACACTGTAGTACTCCTTTATAATCACCCGATTACGTTGTGACGTTTGGTAGTACCAAAGTGTTCCTCCGTAAGCGGAGTTGCATAATCTCATAGTTACAGGAACATGTATGGGTCATGAAGAAAGCATTAACATACTAAGCGATCAAGTGTTAAGCTAACGGAATGGGTCATGTCAATCAGATCATTCAACTAATGATGTGACCTTGTTAATCAAATAACAACTCCTTGTTCATGGTTAGGAAACATAACCATCTTTGATTAACAAGCTAGTCAAATAGAGGCATACTAGTGACATCTTGTTTGTCTATATATTCACACATGTATTATGTTTCCGGTTAATACAATTCTAGCATGAATAATAAACATTTATCATGATATAAGGAAATAAATAATAACTTTATTATTGCCTCTAGGGCATATTTCCTTGATCTCCCACTTGCACTAGAGTCAATAATCTAGATTACAAAGTAATGATCCTCACACCCATGGAGTCTTGGTGCTGATCATGTTTTGCTCGTGGAAGAGGCTTAGTCAGCGGTGCGCAACATTCAGATCCATATGTATTTTGCAAATCTCTATGTCTCCCACTTGGACTTGGTCCCGAATGGAATTGAAGCGTCTCTTGATATGCTTGGTCCTCTTGTGAAATCTGGATTCCTTTGCCAAGGCAATTGCACCAGTATTGTCACAGAAGATCTTCATCGGTCCCGATGCACTAGGTATGACACCTAGATCGGAAATGAACTCTTTCATCCAGACTCCTTCATTTGCTGCTTCTGAAGCAGCTATGTACTCCGCTTCACATGTAGATCCCATACGGCGCTTTGTTTAGAGCTGCACCAATGACAGCTCCACCATTTAATAAAAACACGTATCCGGTTTGCGATTTAGAATCGTCCGGATCGGTGTCAAAGCTTACATCGGCGTAACCATTTACGACTAGCTCTTTGTCACCTCCATATCGAGAAACATATCCTTAGTCCTTTTCGGTATTTCAGGATGTTCTTGACGCTGTCCGATGATCCACTCTGGATTACTTTGGTACCTTCCTGCCAAGCTTACAGCTAATCATACGTCAGTCGGTACACAGCATTGCATACATGATAGAGCCTATGGCTGAAGCATAGGAACATCTTTCATTTTCTCTCTATCTTCTGCTTTGTGGTCGGGCATTGAGTCCGACTCAATCTTACACCTTATAATCTGGTAAAAACCTTTCTTTGCACGATCCATTTTGAACTTTTTCAAAACTTTATCAAGGTATGTGCTTTGTGAAAGTCCAATCAAGCGTCTTGATCTATCTCTATAGATCTTGATGCCCAATATGTAAGCAGCTTCACCGAGGTCTTTCATCGAAAAACTTTTATTCAAGTATCCTTTTATGCTATCCGAAACTCTATATCATTTCCAATTAATAATATGTCGTCCACATATAATATTAGAAATGCTACTGAGCTCCCACTCACTTTCTTGTAAATCTGAGGCTTCTCCAAAAGTCTGTACAAACCCATATGCTTTGATCACACTATCAAAGCGCTTATTCCAACTCCGAGAGGCTTGCACTGGACCATAAATTGATCGTTGGAGCTTGCATACTTTGTTAGTACCCTTTGGATCGACAAAACCTTCTGGTTGCATCATATACAACTCTTCTTCTAGAAATCCATTCAAGAATGCAGTTTTACATCCATTTGCCAAATTTCATAATCATAAAATGCGGCAATTGCTAACATGATTCGGACAGACTTAAGCATCGCTACGGGTGAGAAAGTCTCATCGTAGTCAACCCTTGAACTTGTCGAAAACCTTTCGCAACAAGTCGAGCTTTGTAGACAGTTATATTACCATCGCGTCAGTCTTCTTCTTAAAGATCCATTTATTTTCAATGGCTTGCCGATCATCGGGCAAGTCAACCAAAGTCCATACTTTGTTCTCATACATGGATCCCATCTCAGATTTCATGGCTTCCAGCCATTTTGCGAATCTGGGCTCACCATCGCTTCTTCATAGTTTGTAGGTTCTCCATGGTCAAGTAACATGACTTCTAGAATAGGATTACCGTACCACTCAGTGCGTATTTTACTCTGGTTGACCTCGAGGTTGATAGTAACTTGATCTGAAGCTTCATGATCATCATCATTAGTTTCTTCACTAATTGGTGTAGTTGTCACAGGAACCATTTCTTGTGATGAACTACTTTCCAATAAGGGAGCAGATCTGATTATCTCATCAAGTTCTACTTTCCTCCCACTCACTTCTTTCGAGAGAAACTCCTTCTCTAGAAAGGATCCGAATTTAGCAACGAAAATCTTGCCTTCAGATCTGTGATAGAAGGTGTACCCAACATCTCCTTTGGGTATCCTATGAAGACACATTTTCCGATTTGGGTTCGAGCTTATCTGGTTGAAGTTTCTTTACATAAGCATCGCAGCCCCAAACTTTAAGCGACAACTTTGGTTTCTTGCCAAACCACAGTTCATAAGGCGTCGTCTCAGCGGATTTTGACGGTGTCCTATTTAACGTGAATGCGGCCGTCTCTAAAGCATAACCCCAAAAGCGATAGCGGTAAATCGGAAATAGACATCATAGATCGCACCATATCTAGTAAAGTACGACACGACGTTCGGACACACCATTTCTCCGTGGTGTTCGGGTGGCGTGAGTTCTTGAAACTATTCCACATTGTTTCAAATGTAAACCAAACTCGTAACTCAAATATTCTCCTCCACGATCAGATCGTAGAAACTTTATTTTCTTGTTACGATGATTTTCCACTTCACTCTGAAATTCTTTGAACTTTTCAAATGTTTCAGATTTGTGTTTCATTAAGTAGATATACCCATATCTGCTCAAATCATCTGTGAAGGTGAGAAAATAACGATACCCGGCGTGCCTCAACATTCATTGGACCACAAACATCGGTATGTATGATTTCCAACAAATCAGTTGCTCGCTCCATAGTTCGGAGAACGGCGTTTTGGTCATCTTGCCCATGAGGCACGGTTCATAAGTACCAAGTGATTCATAATCAAGTGATTCCGAAGCCCATCAAGATGGAGTTTCTTCATGCGTTTTACAATCGATATGACCTAAGCGGCGATTGCCACAAATAAGTTGCACTATCATTATCAACTCTGCATCTTTTGGCTTCAACATTATGAATATGTGTATCACACTCTGTCGAGATTCAACAAGAATAGACCATTCTTCAAGGGTGCATGACCATAAAAGATATTACTCATATAAATAGAACAACCATTATTCTCTCGATTTAAATGAATAACCGTCTCGCATTAAACAAGATCCAGATATAATGTTCATGCTCAACGCTGGCACCAAATAACAATTATTTAGGTCTAAAACTAATCCCGAAGGTAGATGTAGAGGTAGCGTGCCGACCGCGATCACATCGACTTTGGAACCATTTCCAACGCGCATCGTCACCTCGTCCTTAGCCAATCTTCGCTTAATCCGTAGTTCCTGTTTCGAGTTGCAAATATTAGCAAGAACCAATTATCAAATACCGGTACTACTGCGGTATTAGTAAGGTACACATCAATAACATGTATATCACATATACCTTTGATCACCTTGCCATCCTTCTTATCCACCAAATGTTAGGGGTAGTTTCGCTTCGGTGACCGGTTCCATTGCAGCAAAAGTACTCGGCCTCGGGCTTAGGTCTAGACTTGGGCTTCTTCACTCAAGCGACAACTTGCTTGCCGTTCCTTTTGAAGTTCCCCTTCTTCCCTTTGCCATTTTCCTTGAGACTAGTGGTCTTCTCAACCATCAACACTTGATGTTTTTCTTGATTTCTACCTTCACGATTTTAGCATCGCGAAGAGCTCGAGAATCTTTTTCGTCATCCCTTGCATACTATAGTTCATCACGAAGTTCTACTAACTTAGTGATGGTGACTAGAGAATTCTGTCAATCACTATCTTATCCGGAAGATTAACTCCCACTTGATTCAAGCGATTGAAGTACCGGACAATCTGAGCACATGCTCACTAGTTGAGCGATTCTCCTCCATCTTTTAGCTATAGAACTTGTTGGAGACTTCATATCTCTCAACTCGGTATTTGCTTTGAAATATTAACTTCAATTCCTGGAACATCTCATATG
>CM038678.1:56235880-56422070 GCA_021605205.1 Aegilops longissima
TAATGCAAGCGGTAGGGAGTAGAATAGGCGATATTTGGTGATCAAGGGGGCTTGCCTGGTTGCTCTAGCAAGGAGGGGTCGTCGGGGATGTAGTCGTACTCAGTCGCATCAACGTCGGTCTCGGGGTCTACCGGAGAAGAAGAGGGGCGAGAAACAGTAAATACGGAGCAAACAAAGCATCACAAAATATAACAAGGCAATACGCGGTGCCAGGGTGATCTAACGCAAGGATAGGTGATACCGGCAAAGGGGGGAAACATCCGAGAATGTATTCCCGGTGTTTCGCGTTTTCGGACAGACGGACCGGAAGGGGAAAGTTGCGTGTTCACTATGCTAGGGACGTGTGGCGGACAAACGGACTGCGCATTCAGATTCGTCTCATCGTTCTAAGCAACTTTCGTGTACAAAGTTTTTCCATCCGAGCTACAGATTATTTTATATTAATTTTTAAAGTTTTAAATCTTTTTCTAGAATTTCTGGATTTATTATTATTTCAAAAATAAAATTACCTAAACTTCTATGGGTACACAAACAGGTGTACCCAATAGTGTGCAAGAGGCTAACAGGTGGGGTCCAGTTGACTGCCCTATCAGCAGTCAACTGGGACCGTTGACTGGTCAAGGGGGTCCACTAGACCCACCTGCCAGTGACTGGACTGGCCTAGTCATCATGTTTGACTGGTCAACGGATCCAGTGGGACCCGCGTGTCATTGAATGTGAGTTTTAAGCAAGTTTTAATTAATCTAACTAACTAGGTGGGTCCACCTGTCAGTATCACTTAGCAATTAATTGATTTAACTTGAACCTAAACTAATCCTACTACTAAATTAATAGGGTAGGGGCCTATCTGGCCGTGGCACGACAAGCAGGCCGGCGTGCAAGCGCTTGTGCAGGCAGGGGCCGGCCACGGCGTTGCCGGCAGCGGTGACCAGCATGGCGGCGCGGCGAGTAGGCACACGAGGCGAGGCTCACGACGACGGGCGCGGCGAACGCGAGCCCTTCTGGAGCTTGGGCGCGGGCGTCGTAGGGCGCGCGTGGCGCGAGCTCGCGAGCTCGGGCATGGGGTGCGAGGCGAAGCGGACCCGGCAGCCAGCTGGGGTTCCGGCTGTTGCTAGGCCGGCGGGTGAGCTGCGTCCGGCAGCGCCGATGGGCGCGCCTTGGCGGTGGGAGGCGGCGGAGCGAGGAGGGCTGCGAGAGGCCGGGGCGAGGCCAGCGGCGCAGGCAGGGGAGCGGCAAGGCGAGGCGCGCGGCCTAAACAGTGGGGATTCGAGGGGGAAGGGGAATCGAACAGCGGCTCACAGCGGTGCTTGCTGAAGGCCCGACGAAGACAGGGCTCGTCGGAGAGGCGCAGATCGATGGGTGGACGGCCTCATCGATGTCGGGGAAGAAGAGGATGAAGGCGATGCTGCAGTCTGACACTTGGCGATTCCAGATGCTGATGACGTCGAGGAGGTCACGGTGAAGCTCCTGGAAAGCTCCTGGTGGCTCGAAGTGCGAGCGGCCACGGCAAGGAGGAGGCGACGGTGATGGTCGTCCGGGCGCAATCTCCAATCGAGCGGAGCGAGGTGAGGGAGAGAGATGGAGGAGAATGGGGATTGGGGATTTAGGGTTCATCCGGGGAGTGGTGGTGATCTTATCCACCAGGCAGAGACGGCGGATGGGTGACGGGTGGCAATCCACGGCGTCGACGCTCGCGCGGCGTCCACCGCTGCTCGTTGAATAGAGGAAGATGGTCGAGGGGGGAGTTGGGCTGGGTCGGTTCGATAGCTAATGGCTAAGTGCACAGGGGGTCTCCTCTCTTTGTTTCCTTTTCCTTTTGTTTCATTTTCTCTTTATTTTATTTACTCTTTTCTGTTTATTTTACTTTCTATTATATTAGTTTCTTTAAAATATCAAGTTAGCACCTAAATTAGCATCATCAAATTAGGCCACTGCCAAACCTAGTTTGGACCCAAAATAAATTAGTTTAATATTTTTATATTTTCAAAAGCAATTAAATTATTATTTTAGCCACTGTTTTTAATTACTTTAGGGCATTTAAACACTTTGTAAAAGATTGGTTCGACCACCAAAACTAGTTAGGGACTATTTGCCACATGATGAACATTTTAGTTTTAATGTTTGAAAACCTTTGCCGTTTGACTTGATTTTGAATTTTGAATTCAAACGGGATTGAACCAATGCGGGTTTATCAAGAGTAACTGAGGTGACGTAGCATCATTAGCAGAGGTTCACTGTAGCTTAATTATCCGGGCGTCACAATTCTCCTCCACTACAAGAAATCTCGTCCCGAGATTTAAGAGGGAAAGTGAGGGGGAAGGGATTTGTTTACTAAATTCTACGAGTGTTCTCGATCTTGGTTGCTCTTGTCGAAGCGCTCGATCCATTACATTGATGTCTTCATTTCTCTGCTTCAGGTCATCATGATGAAGTCGTCCTCCTTTTTTTTGGAAAATTCCGTCGTATTTTCAAGTAGGTAAGGGGTTGCTCTAAAACGATAGAATGGTATAAGGGGAAATCATCGGGGGTTATCCCACGAATGAACATATGAGTATCTCTCGAGTTGAACGAATAAAATATGTCGAGAGCAAAGTAATATGGTACAATAAGAAGTTTCAAACGGGTAGATAGTTGCTCGAAGTCTTAACCAGAGAGGAAAAGGGGTTCAGAGCAGCGAGAGTAAGTATTGCGTTTGATACCAGAATAGAACACTAGGAAGGTGGCCCGTGAATTAAATACGAAGCCAGGCGTGAGGGATAACCGTTAGAGACAGGGTTGTACAAGAGAGTCAGGTTTCGATCCTGTGGACCTGCGGGTTATGGGCCCACCATGTGGTTTTTTTTAATAGGAGCAGTGACATCTTGCACGGTCATGATAGCAAGGCATGTCATAGGGTACCATGTCAGTTATGTTGGCAACAACGTTGGTACCAAGGGCGAGGGACGAAGAGAACCATTTTCCTGCTCGTTGCAACGAGGCGGACCAATAGGCAAAGTTCTCGTCCATCGGTGGTTACCGGAATGTTATCAACAAAGGCAACAGGGAATTACTGACATGGCTGTACACCGAGGTGTTTGCACAAGCAGGGAATTATTACTGCTTATATCATGTAGATCATAGATAGGGTTTAAACAAACCAATGGAAAGGGAAAAGTGTCTTATCAGATTTAATCAAAACAATGGAAAGAAAAATGTGTTTAAACACATAATTCAGGGGTATATCCTTTCCAAGGGCAAGTAGAGCATGATATCCATGGCAGTACATGAAGTAGAAAACCATTTAGGTAAGGGGAGAGGAATTTCAGGACATTACCCAAACAACGGTGTTTGGATAAGTTTGATAAGGAGAATTTAGCATTGTGCTTCAAATGCTCTTATTGAAAATCGGAGTACCACAGACATGCTTCGGGATAGCATTGACATGGTCTTCAAGCAAAAATTGGACTTTGGATACACAAAGGATCCATCAGGATAAACTTATTAAACAAGGCATTCAATTTCCTCATGGAAAAATGATTAACCTTGTTAAAAAGGGAACTATAACAATAGGTCCTCTGGTCAGGTGTGCTAGGCATGACATCACCTTACCGGGGCATATGGGACCAATGTTATAACTCTTGAAAATATGTTCCAACCATCATATCTGACCGAGATTCAGATCTGATTGGTGTCAAGATATCTTAGACTCATGATGCCCGAGAAGAAAGGTGCAACACAAATTGTCGAGGTGACATTGTATGATTCTCAGGAATTAAACCATGGAAGCGAGTTCCGAAACAAGAGTTCACCATTAAATCAAGGAGAGGTGAGGAGGTGATGATTGACTCAAAGGACAATCCATTGACATTTCCAAAAGGATGGATTTCCACAACTATGTGAACAAGGAGATAACATTAGCCAGATCAAATGACTTAATGATGTATGCTGGAGGAAAACATACACAATTAAACATGGGTTGAAAGGTGCACTCAAAATATGGATTGGGTTGCATGCCCAACGTCGGAATGGCGATTGAGCAACCAACACACTAAATTGGAATTATTGTCCAGTAACTCTAAAGCAATAGGGTTGCTAGAGATATTAAATTTGCACAACAGAGTTCAATCAACATGGGGACCAAGAAAAGAATGGTGATCGTGAGAAGCATCACTGTATCACAAATTCTTAAGAGGTGGTGTAATTCTCACAACATTGATGACATAAGAGATGGTAATGTTCCGAGTAAAGAAGAACAATTGCTGGATGGCAGGGAACTCAAGGTATAACACCAAACACGAACAAGCTGTGTTGGTGGGAAGGCAATAAAGTGGTCGATGATAATAAAATTCATCGAGGGCAAGGATGGTATTTCTCATCATGAATTGAATTGATATCCAGGAAGGAGTCAAGATGTTGATGATGATCACGACAAATTTTGTCGAGAGGCTCCACGAAGATGTAATAGATCGGCAATGACATCAAGTCAAAGGAATGATGAAGCGAAAGGTTAATGGAACCAAGGGTACGACACAAACTCCAAACCAAGCTTGTTGTCCAAAGCGAAATGATATGATGAGGAAAGATCGACGTAAGCTTAGCTCATCGTCAAAAAATTGTGCTATGGGAAGAAGGACCATGTAGCACAGTTAAAATCGGCACGACAAGGATATAGCCAAACAGGCTAGGAATGACGTGATTGAGTTCAAACTCGTAACTAATGAAGGTTAACAAGAGTTGCTTAATCGCGATGCGGACTCGAGTCAGTTATCGGTGTCTTTGAGTGTTTAATAACTCAGAGCCCGTGAAAAATTGGAATCAATGAGAATGTAGCACTTGATGAAGAACTCATAAGAAGTTATGCAGTTCCATGATAATCTTGAGATACCAGGGGATAATACTCGACGACAAATCAAAGTAGAGGTTGGACTGGGGTATTACTCTGCAGAAGACAAGTGCTTAAACTTGCACGAGAAATGGTATTTAAAGGAGAACATGGTCGGAAACCACGATCATAAATGATCGAACGACGGATACAAGATGAACTTATAACAAGGGGGTAATTATTTTTACGAGCAGCTTCCATGATAAGTTATACATCGTGTCCATGGGCATGAACGCAAGGTTCAAGGTCGACTCCGACTTCTTCAATGTATAACCTTCCATTCACTTCTCGCTTTGATAAAGGAATTAGTGTTGAAAGTTTTACCTGGTTAAATACCAGATGAGTATGACTCATGAAAACTTTCGAGTTCACACATATTAAGGAAGGCATAGGTTCAACCCATCGGGGTACCTTAGGAACATAAACCACAATCTTTTAGAAGTAATTAATACAAGCTTGAAAGTAGAGCATGGTCTAGAAAGCGGAGGATACAATTTACCAAAGGCATTATGTATCCGAGGAAAGGCTCACAAGGTTATTGAATAAGGAGGACACTATCAAATAATAATCCAATAAAGGATCTGACGGTCCATAGCGGAGCTGATGTGAGCATCGGCACACAATCAGTTGAAGAAAGGATGCAAGGGCATCAGATTATAGAACATCTGAATGATTCGATGCTTAGATATCAAAGGAATTATGATTTCCAAATCGAAGGATCATAAGCAGACGCTCTGATCAAGGGTGGATAAGTTCAATAGACCTAAGGGTACAATTGACGGCAAATAGATTGGTCGAGAAAAAGCTCATGTTCAAAATGACGTCTGAGCCAGAAAGATAATTTAAAAGGATAAACTGATGATTGCGTGCATTCGCACTCATATTGAATCAATAGGATCAAAATGACGGTGTCTAAGGATACTAATGAATATTGCCAGACATATGGAAAGCATCCATAATGCAAGCAGACAAGTATTGCAGAGCAATAAGCTACTGAGGAATTTAGGAGGATCGAATAGTATTTCAAAGACCATTGTGAAACACATAAACAACTGGGGATGTGTAGGACCTTGAAGTAAGTCTAGAGGGGGGGTGATTAGACTACTTGACCAATTAAAAACTTAGCCTTTTCCCAGTTTTAGAGTTTGGCAGATTTTAGCTATCTTAGGACAAGTCAAGCAATCATCACACAATTCAAGCAAGCATGCTAAGAGTATATTGGCAGCGGAAATTAAAGCATGCAACTTGCAAGAAAGTAAGGGGAAGGGTTTGGTGGATTCAAACGCAATTGGAGATACGGATGTTTTTGGCGTGATTCCGATAGGTGGTGCTATCGTACTTCCACGTTGATGGATACTTCAACCCACGAAGGGTAACGGTTGCGCGAGTCCACGGAGGGCTCCACCCACGAAGGGTCCACGAAGTAGCAACCTTGTCTATCCCACCATGGCCGTCGCCCACGAAGGACTTGCCTCACTAGCGGTAGATCTTCACGAAGTAGGCGATCTCCTTGCCCTTACAAACTCCTTGGTTCAACTCCACAATATTGTCGGAGGCTCCCAAGTAACACCTAGCCAATCAAGGAGACACCACTCTCCAAGAAGTAACAAATGGTGTATTGATGCTGAACTCCTTGCTCTTGTGCTTCAAATGATAGTCTCCCCAACACTCAACTCTCTCTCATAGGATTTGAATCTAGTGGAAAGAAGATTTGAGTGGAAAGCAACTTGGGGAAGGCTAGATATCAAGATTCATATGGTAGGAATGGAATATCTTGGCCTCAACACATGAGTAGGTGGTTCTCTCTCAGAAATGGTAAGTTGGAAGTGTAGGTTTAGTCTGATGGCTCTCTCCATGAATGAAGAGGAGGTGGAGGGGTATATATAGCCTCCACACAAAATCTAACCGTTACACACAATTTACCAATCTCGGTGGGACCGAATCAACAAACTCGGTCAGACCGATTTTAGTAAACCTAGTGACCGTTAGGGTTTTTTTGTGGACCGACATGCATCTCGGTAGGACCATATGATTAGGGTTAGGGCATAACGTAATCTCGGTGAGACCGATTACAAAAACTCGGTGAGACCGATTTTGGTAATTAGCTAACCAGAGAGTTGGTCAGGTAAACTCGGTGGGACCGATTTGCTCTTTTCGATGAGACCGAAATGTTACAAAAGGGAAACAGAGAGTTTACATTGCAATCTCGGTGGGACCAATTCGCTCTTTCGGTGAGACCGAAAAGTTACGAAAGGGAAACAGAGAGATTACAATCCCATCTCGGTGAGACCGAGATCCCTATCGGTAGAACCGATTTGCCTAGGGTTTGTGGCAGTGGCTATGACATATGAAATCGGTGGCGCCGGATAGGAAGAATCGGTGAGACCGATTTTGGCTTTAGGTTTAGGTCATATGTGGATGTGAGAAAGTAGCTGAGGGTTTTGGAGCATATCACTAAGCACATGAAGCAAGAGGCTCATTAAGCAACACCTCATCCCTCCTTGATAGTATTGGCTTTTCCTATAGACTCAGTGTGATCTTGAATCACTAAAATATAAAATGAAGAGTCTTGAGCTTTTGATCTTGAGCCAATCCTTTATCATTAGCATTTTGAGGGATCCACTTTCATCATCCATGCCATGCCATTCATTGAGCTTTCCTGAAATGTTCATCTTGGAATAGCATTAGCTCAATGATCTATATGTTGTTATGAATTACCAAAACCACCTAGGGATAGTTGCACTTTCAATCTCCCCCTTTTTGGTAATTGATGACAACATATAGATCAAAGCTTCGACAAATGACAATAAGATTGAAAAAAATCGTCGCTTTGAGAAGTATGTGATAAGCAAGAGCTCCCCCTAAATTTGCGCATATTTTAATATTTGCTTTGGACTGCAAATGCACAAGGAATTAGGCTCATGGGTTACTCTTCCGTGTCACATACATCTTGGTGGAGCGCCAAAATGATCTGGAATGAATACATGCACTCATCACCAAGCACAAGTGAATGATCACATAGGATAGATAAGATAATATCATCAAACATGCATAAGTATAGCTTATGATCAAACACATGATCATCAATGTCTCACAAACATAGTATATCAAGCAAACAAAAGCAAACAAGTTTAAAAACCACCAAATCAAGAGAGAACAAAAGCAACACTCTCTCTCTCTCTCTCTCTCTCTCTCTCTCTCTCTCTCGAAGCCTATGATCTATACATTTTTCTCCCCCTTTGGCAACAAGTTACCAAAAAGTTCATAGGAAATGCATAGTGCTAGATCGACTCTCAGGCTTGATCTTCAGGTGGTGGAGTCCGGATAACGCCAAGGACGAAAGCTTCAGTTGAAGTAGATGGAGCTGGAGCTGATGTAGATGCTGGAGCTGGTGCCACTGAGGTTGTAGCTGGTGCAGATGAAGTTGCTCTGCTGTCAGGAACTGGCACAGCAGATGACCTCTGGGCTCTAGGCACTCTAGCAAATGCATCAGTTGTTGTTTTGCCCTTCCTCTCCTGCATGTCATCTTGTAGTTCCTCCACCGCAGATCAATCTCGCCACTTTCACATCTAAGTTATAGAACTTTTGTTCTACGATTCTCTCCAAGCTCTCCTGATTATGAGTGAGGGTGGCCAATCCCTTCTCAATCTTCAGGGTTGATGCTATTAAGTATCCGAGCTGCTCCTGCTTGTTCTTCAAGAAATACTCAGATGCCTCCTCTTGAGTTGGCATCCTGGCAGCCTTCTCCTTCCTTGACTTCTCCTTCTTCTCTTGTGCTTGAACTGACGATGGATCATTTTCATTCATGACAACCTCATTGTCCTCAAAGTCTGGATAAATTGGAAAATGCTCTTTATCCAACAGATATTTGCCTGTGCCCATCTTTGAGTTAATCAACTCCTGGATCTGAGGGGCATATCCACAACTTCTTTTACGATCAATTGCAGTCCTCTTAATGGTTTCAACCATAAGGCTCATGACTTTGAATTTCGTGGCACATCAAACAAATGCAACATGTTGATTGCATGCCCTCGATCATGTTGTGGTCACCAGACTTTGGCGAAGAGGGTATGCCTTAAGATGGTATTGATAGTAGGCAGCCCCGATGTAAGAAAGTGGACTGATCCAAAAGAGAAAATCTCTAGGGCTTCGTCTGGGATCTCCTTGTACATGTGTGTCATGGTATTGTGTCCCATTTTCTTCTTTGCATATACATCAAGATCATCTTCATTCTCCTTTGGGGCATTTATCAGATTTGCCCACTCCTCAACAGTTGACTGGTACCTTGTACCTTCAGACATCCACACTATCCTACCATCTGGATAAAAGTGTGCTGTGGAGTAGAACTGCATGATAAGTTCATCGTTCCAGTTGGTGAGCTTTTGCCCAACAAAGTCTGCAACTCCAACAGCAACAAAACTGTTTTGCACTCCAGGATAGTGTTCTACATTCTCCTTCATGTAGGTCCAGTCGACCCACCTCATATCACACACTATGGGCTTCTTATCCAGCAGAACAGTCTCATAAAAGTCCTGCTGTTCCTTGGTGTGGAATCTGTAGTCCACAGTTGTTCTTCTCCTTGAGGCATATGGATCTGTCATCCTCCATAGTCTCAACCCATTGTCTCTTCTGCTCTTCATATCCTTAGCCATAGGATGGGCATCATTGTGGTCTAGTATCTTTGGCTTGAGCTTCCTCAAAACTTGTCCTTCTTCATCTTCTTCTTCAGCAACCTCAGGCACTGGGCCTTGTTCTTCTCAGTAGTTGGAATACTCCTGGTATTCCTCTTTGGTGCAGACTTGGCCTTGGGGGCAGCTTTGGGTGCTTCCTTGGGCTTAGATGTGGCAGCCCCTGATCTTATAGCATCACCCATAAGCTTGGGTGCCTTTGGTGCTGGTGCAGCAATCTCTTCTTCCTCTTCCATCATGGAAGGCTTCCCAATAACTCGTTGTGGTCTTCTTGACCCTCTCTTTCCTTTTCTTCCCTTCAGAAGGTGGCTCTTTGGGATCAGGCTTATCAGAATTTGAGTTGATGCTCGACTTTTGGCATAGGTGTCCTCTTGGCAGGAACCTTCTTATTGAGTCTGTGCTTTGAGCTATGTCTTTGAGCCATACTCCTTTTTAGCACAACCTTCTTGGAGGTTGCTTCTTCCTCTTCGCCCTATAATCCTCATCTTTGATTCGAGGTTTTCTTCTTCCTTTGCTCGGTGGCAGCTTTAGGCAGATTGCTTGGGGTGCTCCTGCTGCCTTCATCTCGATGAGCTGGAGGGACTAGTGCCCTCACTCATGTTCACCTGTTCCTCGACCTGTTTTGACTGTCACTCTCAGTGCGACATCTTGATCGCTGACCACGTGAAGAGTTATAGATGAGGTAGAGTGGATGAGCATCACAAAATGCAGAGATTTTTGCAAAAGAATGACTCAAAAATTCAGTTTTAGTTTTCCACAGAAAGCATTTCGGATCAACCGATTTTCAAACTCGGTGATACCGAAGCAGTTTTGGAACCTAAACTGATGAACTCGGTCAGACCGAGTCACAGTTCGGTGGCACCGAGACTGCTAGGGTTTCACAAAGTCCTAAAATCGGTCTCACCAATTAGTAATTCTCGGTCAGACCGAGTCTCACTAGTGCAATGGCATTAGCCAAATCGGTGGGACCGAGTTTTTCAACTCGGTGGGTCCGAGATGGTTACGGCGGAAACCTAACCCTAAATTTTCGAATCAAAACTATTCTACGGATTGCATTGACTAGATAGGAGTGTTTCAATCGTGGCAAGAATCAGTAAGAACACAATGTGCTTAGAATCGGACGAGGAAAGCACAGTGATCGAGTCCATACCCTAGTTCGGCGGAGACTCGCTACGGCGGCAACGGAGGGGTTGATTTCCGTTGACGGCGGCGGATACCAACGACAGGGGGCGGCTGGCGACGAGGAGACGATCTGGAGACCACGGAGGCAGAGCGAGCTATTGCGCGGGCGAAGAGGTTCGGAGAAATTTCCAAATTTTTGCCCGTGACTATATATAGCCCGACCCTGTCGGTGTGACCGAGTGGAAAAACTCGGTGGCACCGAGATGCAAAACTGTGTACAGTTATTGCAACTCGGTGTGACCGAAGAGTTCAAATCGGTTGCACCGAGATTGAAAACATAGATCGACTAAGTGATCTCGGTAAGACCGAAATGGAGGAATCGGTCAGACCAAAAATCACAAAGAAGTTTTGGAATTTTAAGTCTATGACGAATCGGGACTCGAAAGTGCTCCTCACACGAGTGGTTCGAATCGACTTGATCAAATTTTGTGATGTAGCATGAATAGAGTTTGAAACGAGAAAAGCATAGATAGCTAAAGAAGGTTCTTAGGCATTCTCGTCCATCCACTTGGCCAAAGAAAAAGAAGCCAATCAATCAAAACAACAAGTGGATGTCCTCGAATGAGTAAATTATGCAACCAACATGCTCACACAATAAGATGGCAAATGAAATATGTGACAAAGCATGCACAACCAATTCTAGCATCTATCAAGCAATTGGCGATGACTAGGTCATCTATATATGAGTATATTGACTTAGGAGTCAAATGATAGACATTTGATCATAGGTCATACTCATCGTTTAAGCTCAAGTGGGGTTACCACTTTTACATAAAGCATTTATGTGTTCACATCATTAGAGTTGCTTTGACTCAATTCTTAGAGTTAAGCTCCCCCTAGATGTGAGATCCCCCCTAAGAGGGATGAACTAACCTCG
This sequence comes from Aegilops longissima, assembly GCA_021605205.1. Taxonomy (NCBI): domain Eukaryota; kingdom Viridiplantae; phylum Streptophyta; class Magnoliopsida; order Poales; family Poaceae; genus Aegilops; species Aegilops longissima. The sequence continues at coordinate 56,247,489 of CM038678.1, forward strand.
GGTTTTGTCGATGATGACTTCATGTAGGTGTTGAAGATGTGGATGCTCAATGTTGATGTAGATCTTTTTGGATCAATCCTTTGGAGTGAGTTGCACTTTCAATACCTACATGGGTTAGTCCCACAAGGAACAAACAAGTATATCGATAGGCATAGAGTGATGCACACACAAAATGATGTCCATGAAATCATTAGGTTACCTTGTCCCTTGCCTTACCAACATGAGGGTTTGTGACTCCTTGAACTAGTGCAAGATATGGAAGTTGATTGCACTTGTCCTTGCCATAATGATATGAGTGAAATATGTTGGCGGAGTCACCCTCAAGAACTCTCTAGTTCTTCTCCTTCTGGATCCACATCATCTTGATGGGAATCCTTGGAGTTGTAGTTGTACTTGATGAGGTAGAACTTGACGTAGTCTTGGGAATCCACTTGACCGAGACCTTGGGTGCTTCTTCAAATGCATCAATCTCTTCTTGAAGCTTGTCCTTGCCCTTGTGGTCTTGTGGTGGAAGATCATCTTGTGCTTGTGTTCCCTTGAAGGAAGTAGGATCATACTTCTCTTGTTGAGGAACAAACTTCGTCTTGGAGTATTGATCTTCTTCCCACTCAACTCCATTGGCATTGAACTTTCGTTCAAAACCAACACCTTGATTCTTCCGGTGCCTTCCTTGCTTGCATACAATTTCCTCGAATTGCTTACTCCCAGCAAGGCTCTTGTATACACCTTTCTCTATAATTCCCTTCAATAAGCTATTTTCTTGCTCAAGTGTAACTTAGCTAAGAGAATCATTAGTGGAATCAAGAGAACTACTAGAAGCAACAATATTGGATATGACATTGTTATTGTTACTACTAGAGGAAGAATCTTTCTTGTTCTTGTTACTAGACTTGACTTGAGGCATGTAAGTAGATAAGAGTAAACGCTTGGCAATGTAAGAAGAACTTCTCTTACGGAAATCATCATTGATAGCTTTTAAGAACTCATGCTCTTGCTCAAGATTGAGCTTTTCAAAGCGTAACTTCTCATGAGCCCTTAAAAGTTCTCGATGATCTTCAAAGATAGTTTCATGAGCTAACTTAAGAGTGTTTAGTTCTTTAGTTAGACGCTCAATTTTCTCCTTATCATGGTCATTCGTTTCAACTTGATTAGCATGATTAATTGACGTTTCATCATAGTATTCATCACTAGAGTTGTCAACAAGTAAATCATCATCACCTAGCAAGTCATCTTCATCAACATCAAAATCAATATACTGGGTGTGTTACCTTAGGACCTTTGGCCATGAAGCATCTACCAATTCCTTCATTTGGTGATTCAAATATGTCGAGGAGTTGGTTGACACAAGTGCTAGACCGCAACACCTTCATCTTGAGTGTATTCGAGTCGGAGTGATAGCTTCTCTCGGAGTGATGGTCGGAGTCGGAGCGGATACCCATTCACCAACATGAGCTTGATGTCTTCGTTTTGTGTAGCTCTTTGATGACTTGTCCTTTCTTTCCGAATCCTTGCTTCTCCGTGAGGGTCTTCGTTCATAACGATCATCTCTACTCCTCCTCTCTCTTGGTGGTGATTCTTCTCTTCTACTTCTTCTTTTTGGAGAGTCTTCTCTTCTTTTGTAGGGTGTTGTACACTCATTGGAATAGTGTCCGGGTCTCCCACAATTGTAGCAATTTCGCTCTCAACTAGAAGATCTTTTGACATTGTAAGGCCTTGACTTGGAGCTTCTTTATTTGCTTCTACTCTTGTAGAATTTGTTGAAGTTCTTCACCATTAAACTCAATTCTTCATTGAAGGTTTGTTTCTCACTCGATGATGTGGGGGCTTCACTTGAGGCTTTGTAAGCACCACTTGACTTGTTGTGAAGTTCCTCCTTATCCTTGAGTGACATCTCATGAGCAACAATTCTTCCAATGACTTCCGTTGGTTTGAGATCTTTGTAGTTTGGCATCATTTGAATCAATGTGCACACGGTATCATACTTTCCATCCAATGCTCTTAGGATCTTCTTGATGATGAATCTGTCGGTCATCTCTTCACTCCCTAAGCCGGCAATTTCATTTGTGATAAGTGCAAGCCTAAAGTACATTTCAGCGACACCTTCACCATCCTTCATTTTGAACTTGTCAAGCTGACTTTGGAGCACATCCAACTTGGATTCCTTGACGGATTCGGTACCTTCATGCATGTCAATCAAGGTATCCCAAATTTCCTTTGCATTCTCAATACGGCTGATTTTGTTGAATTCTTCGGAGCACAATCCGTTGAAGATGATATCATAAGCTTGAGCGTTGTATTGCAACATCTTCAATTCTTCCGCATTAGCTTCACGGTTCGGCTCTCTCCCATCAAAGAATTCACCTTGCAAGCCAATACAAATAATTGCCCAAACGGCGGGGTTATGTCCGAGAATATGCATTTTCATATTATGCTTCCAACTAGCAAAATTAGTACCATCAAAGTAAGGACCTCTACGGTGATAATTTCCCTCGCTAGACGCCATACTCTCCTAGGTTGTGAAACCAAGGCTATGACCACCAAAAGCTATGGAAATCAAAGCAAATGGAGACCAAGGCTCTGATACCACTTGTAGGACCTTGAAGTAAGTCTAGAGGGGGGGTGATTAGACTACTTGACCAATTAAAAACTTAGCCTTTTCCTAGTTTTAGAGTATGGCAGATTTTAGCTATCTTAGGACAAGTCAAGCAATCATCACACAATTCAAGCAAGCATGCTAAGAGTATATTGGCAGCGGAAATTAAAGCATGCAACTTGCAAGAAAGTAAGGGGAAGGGTTTGGAGGATTCAAACGCAATAGGAGACACGGATGTTTTTGGCGTGGTTCCGATAGGTGGTGCTATCGTACTTCCACGTTGATGGAGACTTCAACTCACGAAGGGTAACGGTTGCGCGAGTCCATGGAGGGCTCCACCCACGAAGGGTCCACGAAGTAGCAACCTTGTCTATCCCACCATGGCCATCGCCCACGAAGGACTTGCCTCACTAGCGGTAGATCTTCACGAAGTAGGCGATCTCCTTGCCCTTACAAACTCCTTGGTTCAACTCCACAATCTTGTCGGAGGCTCCCAAGTAACACCTAGCCAATCTAGGAGACACCACTCTCCAAGAAGTAACAAATGGTGTGTTGATGATGAACTCCTTGCTCTTGGGCTTCAAATGATAGTCTCCCCAACACTCAACTCTCTCTCATAGGATTTGAATCTAGTGGAAAGAAGATTTGAGTGGAAAGCAACTTGGGGAAGGCTAGAGATCAAGATTCATATGGTAGGAATGGAATATCTTGGCCTCAACACATGAGTAGGTGGTTCTCTCTCAGAAATGGTAAGTTGGAAGTGTAGGTTTAGTATGATGGCTCTCTCCACGAATGAAGAGGAGGTGGAGGGGTATATATAGCCTCCACACAAAATCTAACCGTTACACACAATTTACCAATCTCGGTGGGACCGAATCAACAAACTCGGTCAGACCGATTTTAGTAAACCTAGTGACCGTTAGGGTTTTCGTGGATCGACATGCATCTCGGTAGGACCGATATGATTAGGGTTAGGGCATAACGTAATCTCGGTGAGACCGATTACACAAACTCGGTGAGACCGATTTTGGTAATTAGCTAACCAGAGAGTTGGTCAGGTAAACTCGGTGGGACCGATTTTCTCTTTTTGGTGAGACCGAAATGTTACAAAAGGGAAACAGAGAGTTTACATTGCAATCTCGGTGGGACCGATTCGCTCTTTCGATGAGACCGAAAAGTTACGAAAGGAAAACAGAGAGATTACAATCCCATCTCGGTGAGACCGAGATCCCTATCGGTAGAACCGATCTGCCTAGGGTTTGTGGCAGTGGCTATGACATATGAAATCGGTGGCGCCAGATAGGAAGAATCGGTGAGACCGATTTTGGCTTTAGGTTAAGGTCATATGTGGATGTGAGAAAGTAGTTGAGGGATTTGGAGCATATCACTAAGCACATGAAGCAAGAGGCTCATTAAGCAACACCTCATCCCTCCTTGATAGTATTGGCTTTTCCTATAGACTCAATGTGATCTTGAATCACTAAAATATAAAATGAAGAGTCTTGAGCTTTTGAGCTTGAGCCAATCCTTTGTCATTAGCATTTTGAGGGATCCACTTTCATCATCCATGCCATGCCATTCATTGAGCTTTCCTGAAATGTTCATCTTGGAATAGCATTAGCTCAATGAGCTATATGTTGTTATGAATTACCAAAACCACCTAGGGATAGTTGCACTTTCAGGATGAGTGGATACTCGATAAGGGCGAGAAATTATTCGTATGAGTATTCAGGTGGAAAGGAACTGCAAGGCAGTAGGCACAAAGTATTCTCGGATCAATAGGGAGAATTTCAGGGTATCTTCTAATGACAAGATCAACTGGGAACAAAAGTAAGAACGACAGATGTATGTATTTATCCATAGGGATATTTCGGTGGTAGGGAATTGCAAAAGCAACGGACACAAAGTCTCGAGTGAACATCGAAGAGTATCTTCGAAATCCTTCGGTGCAGCAGGCGATCATTTGTGCTAAGGGCTCTCCGGGAGGGAGTAGTTACGAGAACCTAGAGTTAGAATTAGTAAATTCTTTTTAACCCGAATAGAAGAGAGGTCAGAGTCCCAAAGTATGGGTCGAGGAATAAAAGATTCTAATACCACCCAATGGCGACGTGGGTCCGTAAGACACACAACCATGTTAGTAAAAGTTTTGCAATGACTAGACTCGACTTCGGCCAAGGAGGTGGAAAGGGGGATTCCTACAGGCAGTCGGCTCTGATACCAACTTGTGACGCCCCCGATTCAATCGTACACTAATCATACACGCAAACGTGTACGATCAAGCTCAGGGACTCACGGGAAGATATCACAACACAACTCTAAAAATAAAATAAGTCATACAAGCATCATAATACAAGCCAGGGGCCTCGAGGGCTAGAATACAAGTGCTCGATCATAGACGAGTCAGCGGAAGCAACAACATCTGAGTACAGACATAAGTTAAACAAGTTTGCCTTAAGAAGGCTAGCACTAACTGGGATACAGATCGAAAGAGGCGCATGCCTCCTGCCTGGGGTCCTCCTAAACTACTCCTGGTCGTCGTTGCTACCTCTTGAGCACTGCGTTGGATTTCCTCGAAGAGGAGAGGATGATGCAGCAAAGTAGCGTAAGTATTTCCCTCGTTTTGAGAACCAAGGTATCAATCCAAGAGGAGACCACGCACAAGTCCCTCGTATCTACACAAAACGATAGCAACTCGCAACCAACGCGATTAGGGGTTGCCAATCCTTCACGGTCACTTACGATAGTGAGATCGATAGAGATGATAAATAATATTTTGGTATTTTTGATAGATAGATGCAAAGTAAAAAGTAAAAGCAAAGTAAAAACAAAGCAAGTAAATAAAGTGATAGAGATTGATATGATGAGAATAGACACGGGGCCATAGGTTTCACTAGTGGCTTCTCTCAAGAGCATAGATATTCTACGGTGGGTGAACAAATTACTCTTGAGCAATTGATGAATTGAGCATAACAAGGCAATCTGGCGGTGCGGGGTGATCTAGCATGGAGATAGGTGATACCGGCAAAGAAACATCGAGAGAATGTATTCCGGTGTTTAGCGTTTTGGACGGAGCGGAGACGGAAGGGAAAGTTGCGTGTTCACTATGCTAGGGGCGTGTGGCGGACAAGCGGACTGCGCATTCAGATTAAATCTCATCGTTCTAAGCAACTTTTAGTGTACAAAGTTTTTCCATCAAGAACTCTGATTATTTTATATTAATTTTTAAGTTTTAAATCTTTTCTAGAATTTCTGGATTTATTATTATTTCAAAAATAAAATTACCTAAACTTCTATGGGTACACAAGCAGGTGTACCCAATAGTGTCTAAGAGGCTAGAGGTGGGGTCAGTTGGTGCCCTATCTCGGTGATCCAGCGGGGATCAGATATTCAATCGAGGGTCCACTAGACCCACACTGATGGTGCTGGGCCCGCCTAGTCATCATGTTTGGTGGTCAGCGGATCGAGTGGGACCAGCGTGTCATTGAATGTGAGTTTTAAGCAAGTTTTAATTAATCTAACTAACTAGGTGGGTCCACACAGCCGGTATCCTTAGCAATTAATTGATTTAACTTGAACCTAAACTAATCCTACTACTAAATTAATAGGGTAGGGGCCTGTCTGGCGTGGTACGACAAGCAGGCAGGCGTGCAAGCGCTTGTGCGAGGCGAGGGCCGCCCGCGGCGTTCTTGCGCGGCGGTGACCGACATGTGGCCGCGGCGGAAGTAGCACTGCAGCCGAGGCTCACGGCAGCAAGCGGCAAGACGAGAATATACGGAACTTAGGCGGAAGCGTCTGCGGAAGCGTGGCGCGAGCTCCATGAGCTTCGAGCATGGGTGCGGCGAAGCCAGACCCGGCAGCCATATGAGGAGTTCCATTGTTGCTAGGCGGCCGAAGTGGGCTAACGTCCGGCGGCGCCCGATGGGCCAGCCTTGGCGGTGGGGCCAGCCCAGGCGAGGAGGCTGCGAAGCAGGCGAGCAGCCAGCCTTGAGCGAGGAAGGCGGCAAGCGGCCAGCCTAAGCAGTGGGGATTCGAGGAAGAAATCGAGCAGCGGACTCCGGCGCGTGCTTCTGAAGGCCAGCGAAAGCAGGGGCTCGTCGGCCGCTTGGTCGATGGGTGGGCGGCCTCATCGATGTCGGGGAAGAAGAGGATGAAAGCGATGCTGCGATGTCGACACTTGGCGATTCGAGATCTTGATGGCGTCGAGGAGGTCACGGTGAAGCTCTGAAAGCTCCGGTGGCTCGAAGTCGGCGGCCCACAGCAGGAAGGCGGCGGTGATGGTCGTCCGTGCAATCTCAATCGGCGGAGGCGAGTGAGAAGAGATGGAGGAGAATGGGGATTGGGGATTTAGGGTTCATCAGGGAGTGGTGGTGATCTTATCCACAGGCGAGAGGCAGCGGATGGGTGACGGTGTGGCAATCCACAGCGTCGGCCTTTCATGGGCGATCCATTGCTCGTTGAATAGAGGAAGATGGTCGAGGGAGTTGGGCTGGAGTGGGTTCGATAGCTAATGGCTAAGTGCAGCAGGGGTCTCCTCTCTTTGTTTCCTTTTCCTTTTGTTTCATTTTCTCTTTATTTTATTTACTCTTTTACATTTATTTTACTTTCTATTATATTAGTTTCTTTAAAATATCAAGTTAGCACCTAAATTAGCATCATCAAATTAGGCCTTTGCCAAACCTAGTTTGGACCCAAAATAAATTAGTTTAATATTTTTATATTTTCAAAAGCAATTAAATTATTATTTTGTACTTGTTTAAATTACTTTAGGGCATTTAAACACTTTGTAAAAGATTGGTTCGACCACCAAAACTAGTTAGGGACTATTTGCCACATGATGAACATTTTAGTTTTAATGTTTGAAAACCTTTGCCGTTTGACTTGATTTTGAATTTTGAATTCAAAGAGGATTGAACCAATGCGGGTTTATCAAAATGGCGAGGTGGCGTAGCATTATTAGCTGGAGGTTCTTTGTAGCTTAATTATCCGGGCGTCACAATTCTCCTCCACTACAAGAAATCTCGTCCAAGATTTAAGAGAGAAAGTGAGGGGAAGGATTTGTTTACTAAATTCTCACAGTGTTCTCGATCTTGGTTGCTCTTGTCGAGCGCTCGATCCATTACATTGATGTCTTCATTTCTGCTTGGTCATCATGATGAAATCGTCCTCCTTTTTTTGGAAAATTCCGTCGTATTTTCAAGTAGGTAGGAGTTGCTCTAAAGCGATAGAATGGTATAAGGAAATCATGGGGGTTATCCACGAATGAACATATAGTATCTCTCGAGTTGAGCGAATAAAATATATAGAAACAAGTAATATGGTACAATAAGAAGTTTCAAGCGGGTAGATGGTTGCTCGAAGTCTTAACGAGAGAGGAAAAGGGGTTGAGCGGCGCGAGTAAGTATTGCGTTTGATACGAGAATAGAACACTAGGAAGGTGGCCCGTGAATTAAATCTGAAGCGAGGCGTGAGGATAACCGTTAGAGCGAGGGTTGTACAAGAGAGTCGGGGTTTCGATCCTGTGGACCTGCGGGTTATGGGCCCACCATGTGGTTTTTTAATAGGGCGGTGACATCTTGCGGTCATGATAGCAAAGGCATGTCATAGGGTACCATATGTCGATTATGTTGGCAACAACGTTGGTACCAAGGCGAGGGCGAAGAGAACCATTTTCACCTTTCGTTGCCTTGGACCAATAGGCAAAGTTCTCGTCCGCCGGTGGTTCTAGGAATATTATCAACAAAGGCAGCGAGGAATTCTTGACATGGCTGTACACCAAGTGTTTACACAAGCGAGGGAATTATTACCTTATATCATGTAGATCATAGATAGGGTTTAAACAAACCAATGGAAAGGGAAAAGTGTCTTATCAGATTTAATCAAAACAATGGAAAGAAAAATGTGTTTAAACACATAATTGAGAGTATATCCTTTCCAAGGGCAAGTAGAGCATGATATCCATGGCGATACATGAAGTAGAAAACCATTTAGAGTAAGGGAGAGGAATTTCAGGACATTACCCAAACAACGGTGTTTGGATAAGTTTGATAAGGAGAATTTAGCATTGTGCTTCAAATGCTCTTATTGAAAATCGATATTACCACAGACATGCTTGGGATAGCATTGACATGGTCTTCAAGCAAAAATTGGACTTTGGATACACAAAGGATCCATCGGGATAAACTTATTAAACAAGGCATTCAATTTCCTCATGGAAAAATGATTAACCTTGTTAAAAGGAACTATAACAATAGGTCCTCACAGTCGAATGTGCTAGGCATGACATCACCTTAAGGGCATATGGGACCAATGTTATAACTCTTGAAATATGTTCCAACCATCATATCGACCGAGATTCGGATCTGATTGGTGTCAAGATATCTTAGACTCATGATGCAGAGAAGAAAGGTGCAACACAAATTGTCGAGGTGACATTGTATGATTCTCGAGAATTAAACCATGGGCGAGTTCGAAACAAGAGTTCACCATTAAATCAAGGAGAGGTGAGGAGGTGACTGATTGACTCGGTGACAATCCATTGACATTTCAAAAGGATGGATTTCCACAACTATGTGAACAAGGAGATAACATTAGCGGATCAAATGACTTAATGATGTATCTTTGGAGGAAAACATACACAATTAAACATGGGTTGAAAGGTGCACTCAAAATATGGATTGGGTTGCATGCTTAGCGTCGGAATGGCGATTGAGCAACCAACACACTAAATTGGAATTATTGTCCATTAACTCTAAAGCAATAGGGTTGCTAGAGATATTAAATTTACTGTGAGTTCAATCAACATGGGGACCAAGAAAAGAATGGTGATCGTGAGAAGCATCAACATATCACAAATTCTTAAGAGGTGGTGTAATTCTCACAACATTGATGACATAAGAGATGGTAATGTTCGAGTAAAGAAGAACAATTCTTTGGATGGCGAGGAACTCAAGGTATAACACCAAACCACGAACAAGCTGTGTTGGTGGGAAGGCAATAAAGTGGTCGATGATAATAAAATTCGCCGAGGGCAAGGATGGTATTTCTCATCATGAATTGAATTGATATCCGAGGAAGGAGTCAAGATGTTGATGATGATCACGACAAATTTTGACGAGAGGCTCCACGAAGATGTAATAGATCGGCAATGACATCAAGTCAAAGGAATGATGAAGCGAAAGGTTAATGGAACCAAGGTGCGACACAAACTCAAACCAAGCTTGTTGTCCAAAGCGAAATGATATGATGAGGAAAGATCGGCGTAAGCTTGGCTCATCGTCAAAAATTGTGCTATGGGAAGAAGGACCATATGCTTACAGTTAAAATCGACACGACAAGGATATAGCCAAGCAGGCTAGGAATGGCGTGATTGAGTTCAAACTTCGTAACTAATGAAGGTTAACAAGAGTTGCTTAATCGCGATCACGGACTCGAGTCGATTATCGGTGTCTTTGAGTGTTTAATAACCTCGAGCCGTGAAAAATTGGAATCAATGAGAATGTAGCACTTGATGAAGAACTCATAAGAAGTTATGCGGTTCCATGATAATCTTGAGATACGAGGGATAATACTCGACGACAAATCAAAGTAGAGGTTGGGTGGGGTATTACTCTGCGAGAAGACAAGTGCTTAAACTTGCGAGAAATGGTATTTAAAGGAGAACATGGTGGAAACCACGATCATAAATGATCGAGCAGCGGATACAAGATGAACTTATAACAAGGGGTAATTATTTTTCTGAGCGGCTTCCATGATAAGTTATACATCGTGTCCATGGGCATGAGCATAAGGTTCAAAAAGTCGACTCAAACTTCTTCAATGTATAACCTTCCATTCACTTCTCGCTTTGATAAAGGAATTAGTGTTGAAAGTTTTACTGGTTAAATACAGGATGAGTATGACTCATGAAAACTTTCGAGTTCACACATATTAAGGAAGGCATAGGTTCAACCCATCGAGTACCTTAGGAACATAAACCACAATCTTTTAGAAGTAATTAATACAAGCTTGAAAGTAGAGCATGGTCTAGAAAGCGGAGGATACAATTTACCAAAGGCATTATGTATCGAGGAAAGGCTCCTGGGTTATTGAATAAGGAGGACACTATCAAATAATAATCCAATAAAAAGGATCGGCGGTCCATATTGGCGAATTTGATGTGAGCAATCGGCACTGTCCAGTTGAAGAAAGGATGCAAGAGGCATCCAGTTATAGAACTGTCGAATGATTACGATGCTTAGATATCAAAGGAATTATGATTTCCAAATCGAAGGATCATAGCGAGCCCTTTCGATCCAAGGGTGGATAAGTTCAATAGACCTAAGGGTACAATTGGCGGCAAATAGATTAATTAGAAAAAAGCTCATGTTCAAAATGACGTCCCGAGCGGAAAGATAATTTAAGGATAAAAGCTGATGATTGCGTGCATTACGCACTCATATTGAATCAATAGGATCAAAATGGCGGTGTCTAAGGATGCCTAATGAATATTGCGAGGACATATGGAAAGCATCCATAATGCAAGCGGAGACCAAGTATTGCGGAGCAATAAACTCTTTGAGGAATTTAGGAGGATCGAATAGTATTTCAAGACCATTGCTGAAACACATAAACAAGCTGGGGATGTGTGGGACCTTGAAGTATGTCTAGAGGGGGTGATTAGACTACTTGACCAATTAAAAACTTAGCCTTTTCCAGGTTTAGAGTTTGGCAGATTTTAGCTATCTTAGGACAAGTCAAGCAATCATCACACAATTCAAGCAAGCATGCTAAGAGTATATTGGCGGAAATTAAAGCATGCAACTTGCAAGAAAGTAAGGGAAGGGTTTGGAGGATTCAAGCGCAATTGGAATCACGGATGTTTTTGGCGTGATTCGATGGGTGGTGCTATCGTACTTCCACGTTGATGGATACTTCAACCCACGAAGGAGTAGCAGTTCTTGAGAGTCCACGGAGGCTCCACCCACGAAGGGTCCACAGTAGCAACCTTGTCTATCCACCATGGCCGTCGCCCACGAAGGACTTGCCTCACTAGCGGTAGATCTTCACAGTAGGCGATCTCCTTGCCCTTACAAACTCCTTGGTTCAACTCCACAATCTTGTGGAGGCTCCCAAGTGACACCTAGCCAATCAAGGAGACACCACTCTCCAAGAAGTAACAAATGGTGTGATGATGAACTCCTTGCTCTTGTGCTTCAAATGATAGTCTCCCCAACACTCAACTCTCTCTCATAGGATTTGAATCTAGTGGAAAGAAGATTTGAGTGGAAAGCAACAGGAAGGCTAGAGATCAAGATTCATATGGTAGGAATGGAATATCTTGGCCTCAACACATGAGTAGGTGGTTCTCTCTCGGAAATGGTAAGTTGGAAGTGTAGGTTTAGTCGATGGCTCTCTCCATGAATGAAGAGGAGGTGGAGGGTATATATAGCCTCCACAAAATCTAACCGTTACACAATTTACCAATCTCGGTGGGACCGAATCAACAAACTCGGTCAGACCGATTTTAGTAAACCTAGTGACCGTTAGGGTTTTGATGGGACTGACATGCATCTCGGTAGGACCATATGATTAGGGTTAGGGCATAACGTAATCTCGGTGAGACCGATTACAAAACTTCGGTGAGACCGATTTTGGTAATTAGCTAACCAGAGAGTTGGTCGGAGTAAACTTCGGTGGGACCGATTTGCTCTTTTCGATGAGACGAAATGTTACAAAGGGAAGCAGAGAGTTTACATTGCAATCTCGGTGGGACCAATCCGCTCTTCGGTGAGACGAAAAATTCTGAAAGAAGCAGAGAGATTACAATCCCATCTCGGTGAGACCGAGATCCCTATCAGTAGAACCGATTTGCCTAGGGTTTGTGGCGATGGCTATGACATATGGAATCGGTGGCCGGATAGGAAGAATCGGTGAGACCGATTTTGGCTTTAGAGTTTAGGTCATATGTGGATGTGAGAAAGTAGGTGGGGTTTTGGAGCATATCACTAAGCACATGAAGCAAGAGGCTCATTAAGCAACACCTCATCCCTCCTTGATAGTATTGGCTTTTCCTATAGACTCAATGTGATCTTGAATCACTAAAATATAAAATGAAGAGTCTTGAGCTTTTGAGCTTGAGCCAATCCTTTGTCATTAGCATTTTGAGGATCCACTTTCATCATCCATGCCATGCCATTCATTGAGCTTTCTGAAATGTTCATCTTGGAATAGCATTAGCTCAATGAGCTATATGTTGTTATGAATTACCAAAACCACCTAGGGATAGTTGCACTTTCAATCTCCCCCTTTTGGTAATTGATGACAACATATAGATCAAAACTTGACAAATGATAATAAGATTGAAAAAAATCATTCGCTTTGAGAAGTATGTGATAAGCAAGAGCTCCCCTAAATTTGCATATTTTAATATTTGCTTTTGACTGCAAATGCACAAGGAATTAGGCTCATGGGTTACTCTTCCATGTCACATACATCTTGGTGGAGGCGCTCAAAATGATCTGGAATGAATACATGCACTCATCACCAAGCACGGTGAATGATCACATAGGATAGATAAGATAATATCATCAAACATGCATAAGTGTAGCTTATGATCAAACACATGATCATCAATGTCTCACAAACATAGTATATCAAGCAAACAAAGCAAACAAGTTTAAAACCACCAAATCAAGAGAACAAAAGCAACACACTCTCTCTCTCTCTCTCTCTCTCTCTCTCTCTCTCTCTCTCTATGATCTATACATTTTCTCCCCTTTGGCAACAAGTTACCAAAAGTTCATAGAAATGCATAGTGCTAGATCGACTCTCGGGCTTGATCTTGGTGGTGGAGTCAGGATAGCGCCAGGGACAAGCTTGAGTTGAAGTAGATGGGCTGGAGCTGATGTGAATCTTTGGAGCTGGTGGCACTTGAGGTTGTAGCTGGTGCGGATGAAGTTGCTCTGTGTCGAGGAGGCCTGCACATGAGATGACCTCTGGGCTCTAGGCACTCTAGCAAATGCATCGGTTGTTGTTTGCCCTTCCTCTCTGCATGTCATCTTGTAGTTCCTCCCTTACGGATGAATCTCAGTTACTTTCACATCTAAGTTATAGAACTTTTGTTCTATGATTCTCTCAAGCTCTCGATTTTGAGTGAGGGTGGCCAATCCTTCTCAATCCTGGGGTTGATGCTATTAAGTATCCAGAGCTGCTCCTGCTTGTTCTTCAAGAAATACTCGGATGCCTCCTCTTGAGTTGGCATCTGGCAGCCTTCTCCTTCCTTGACTTCTCCTTCTTCTCTTGTGCTTGAGCGCGATGGATCATTTTCATTCATGACAACCTCATTGTCCTCAAAGTCTGGATAAATTGGAAAATGCTCTTTATCCAATAGATATTTGCATGCCCATCTTTGAGTTAATCAACTCCTGGATCGAGGGCATATCCACAACTTCTTTTACGATCAGTTGCAGTCCTCTTAATGGTTTCAACCATAAGGCTCATGACTTTGAATTTCTGGCACATCAAACAAATGCAACATGTTGATTGCATGCCCTCGATCATGTTGTGGTCACCGGACTTTGGCGATGAGGTATGCCTTAAGATGGTATTGATAGTTGCCACAGCGGAAGAAAGTGGGTGATCAAAGAAAATCTCTAGGGCTTCGTCAGGGATCTCCTTGTACATATGTGTCATGGTATTGTGTCCATTTTCTTCTTTGCATATACATCAAGATCATCTTCATTCTCCTTTGGGGCATTTATCAGCTTGCCCACTCCTCAACAGTTGGTGGTACCTTGTACCTTGAGACATCCACACTATCCTACCATCGGATAAAAGTGTCTTTGTGGAGTAGAAGCGCATGATAAGTTCATCGTTCGAGTTGGTGAGCTTTTGCCCAACAAAGTCTGCAACTCCATGACAACAAAACTGTTTTGCACTCGAGGATAGTGTTCTACATTCTCCTTCATGTAGGTCCGATCGACCCACCTCATATCACACACTATGGGCTTCTTATCCAGCTGAACAGTCTCATAAAAGTCCTGCTGTTCCTTGGTGTGGAATCTGTAGTCCACAGTTGTTCTTCTCCTTGAGGCATATGGATCTGTCATCCTCCATAGTCTCAACCCATTGTCTCTTCTGCTCTTCATATCCTTAGCCATAGGATGGGCATCATTGTGGTCTAGTATCTTTGGCTTGAGCTTCCTCAAAACTTGTCCTTCTTCATCTTCTTCTTCTTCAACCTCGAGCCTTTGGCCTTGTTCTTCTCGATGGTTGGAATACTCTGGTATTCCTCTTTAGTGCAGAACTTGGCCTTGGGGGCAGCTTTGGGTGCTTCCTTGGGCTTAGATGTGGCAGCCCCACGATCTTATAGCATCACCCATAAGCTTGGGTGCCTTTGGTCTTAGTGCGGCAATCTCTTCTTCCTCTTCCATCATGGAAGGCTTCCCAATAACTCATTGTGGTCTTCTTGACCCTCTCTTTCCTTTTCTTCCCTTGATGACGGTGGCTCTTTGGGATCGAGGGCTTATCGAAATTTGAGTTGATGCTCGACTTTTGGCATAGGTGTCCTCTTGGCAGGAACCTTCTTATTGAGTCGGGCTTTGAGCTATGTCTGAGCCATACTCCTTTTTGAGCACAACCTTCTTGGAGGTTGCTTCATCCTCTTCGCCCTATAATCCTCATCTTGATTAAAGGGTTTCTTCTTCCTTTGCACAGTGGTAGCTTTGAGGCGATTGCTTGGGGTGCTCTGCTGCCTTCATCGAAGAAATGGAGGGACTAGTGCCCTCACTCATGTTCACTGTTCCTCGACCTGTTTTGGTGTCACTCAGTGCGACATCTTTATTCTGACCACTGTGAAGAGTTATAGATGAGGTAGAGTGGATGAGCATCACAAAATGAGAGATTTTGCAAAAATGACTCAAAAATTCAGTTTTAGTTTTCCACGAGAAAGCATTTGGATCAACCGATTTTCAAACTCGGTGATACGAAGCAGTTTTGGAACCTAAAGCGATGAACTTCAGTCGGACAGAGTCACGGTTGATGTGGCACCGAGACTGCTAGGGTTTCTAAAGTCCTAAAATCGGTCTCACCAATTAGCAATTCTCGGTCAGGACAAGTCTCACTAGTGCAATGGCATGCCAGCCAAATCGGTGGGACGAGTTTTTCAACTTCGGTGGGTCGAGATGGTTTGGCGGAAACCTAACCCTAAATTTTGAATCAAAACTATTCTAGATTGCATTGACTGGATAGGAGTGTTTCAATCGTGGCAAGAATCAATAAGAACACAATGTGCTTAGAGAATCGGACGAGGAAAGCACGGTGATCGAGTCCATACCCTAGTTGGCGGAGACTCGCTTCTGGCTGACAGCGGAGGGTTGATTTCCGTTGGCTGGCGGATACCAACGACTGACGGCTGGCTGTGACGAGGCGATCTGGAGACCACGGAGGCGGGCGAGCTATTCTTGTGAGGCGAAGAAGAGTTGGAGAAATTTCCAAATTTTTGCCGTGACTATATATAGCCCGACCACAGTCGGTGTGACCAAAGTGGAAAACTTCGGTGGCACCGAATGCAAAAGCTAATGTCTGATTATTGCAACTCGGTGTGACCGAAAAGTTCAAATCGGTTGCACGAGATTGAAAACTATAGATCGACTAAGTGATCTCGGTAAGACCGAAATGGAGGAATCGGTCGGACCAAAAATCACAAAAGAAGTTTTGGAATTTTAAGTCTATGATGAATCGGGGACTCAGTGTCCTCCTCACAGTGGTTTGAATCGACTTGATCAAATTTTGTGATGTAGCATGAATAGAGTTTGAAGCGAGAAAAGCATAGATAGCTAAAGAAGGTTCTTAGGCATTCTTGTCCATCCACTTGGCCAAAGAAAAAAAGCCAATCAATCAAAACAACAAGTGGATGTCCTCGAATGAGTAAAGTATGCAACCAACATGCTCACACAATAAGATGGCAAATGAAATATGTGACAAAGCATGCACAACCAATTCTAGCATCTATCAAGCAATTGGCGATGACTAGGTCATCTATATATGAGTATATTGACTTAGGAGTCAAATGATAGACATTTGATCATAGGTCATACTCATCGTTTAAGCTCAAGTGGGGTTACCACTTTTACATAAAGCATTTATGTGTTCACATCATTAGAGTTGCTTTGACTCAATTCTTAGAGTTAAGCTCCCCCTAGATGTGAGATCCCCCCTAAGAGGGATGAACTAACCTCGGGTTTTTTGTATGATGACTTCATGTAGGTGTTGAAGATGTGGATGCTCAATGTTGATGTAGATCTTTTGGATCAATCCTTTGGAGTGAGTTGCACTTTCAATACCTACATGGGTTAGTCCCACAAGGAACAAACAAGTATATCGATAGGCATAGAGTGATGCACACACAAAATGATGTCCATGAAATCATTAGGTTACCTTGTCCCTTGCCTTACCAACATGAGGTTTGTGACTCCTTGAACTAGTGCAAGATATGGAAGTTGATTGCACTTGTCCTTGCCATAATGATATGAGTGAAATATGTTGGCGGAGTCACCCTCAAGAACTCTCTAGTTCTTCTTCTTACGGATCCACATCATCTTGATGGGAATCCTTGGAGTTATAGTTGTACTTGATGAGGTAGAACTTGGCGTAGTCTTGGGAATCCACTTGGCCAAGACCTTGGGTGCTTCTTCAAATGCATCAATCTCTTCTTGAAGCTTGTCCTTGCCCTTGTTGTGGTCTTGTGGTGGAAGATCATCTTGTGCTTGTGTTCCTTGAAGGAAGTAGGATCATACTTCTCTTGTTGAGGAACAAACTTAGTCTTGGGTATTGATCTTCTTCCTCAACTCCATTGGCATTGAACTTTCGTTCAAAACCAACACCTTGATTCTTCGGTGCCTTCCTTGCTTGCATACAATTTCCTCGAATTGCTTACTCCCGGCAAGGCTCTTGTATACACCTTTCTCTATAATTCCCTTCAATAAGCTATTTTCTTGCTCAAGTGTAACTTAGCTAAGAGAATCATTAGTGGAATCAAGAGAACTACTAGAAGCAACAATATTGGATTTGACATTGTTATTGTTACTACTAGAGGAAGAATCTTTCTTGTTCTTGTTACTAGACTTGACTTGAGGCATGTAAGTAGATAAAATGTAAGCAACTTGGCAATGTAAGAAGAACTTCTCTTACTGAAATCATCATTGATAGCTTTTAAGAACTCATGCTCTTGCTCAAGATTGAGCTTTTCAAAGCGTAACTTCTCATGAGCCCTTAAAAGTTCTCGATGATCTTCAAAGATAGTTTCATGAGCTAACTTAAGAGTGTTTAGTTCTTTAGTTAGGCGCTCAATTTTCTCCTTATCATGGTCATTCGTTTCAACTTGATTAGCATGATTAATTGGCGTTTCATCATAGTATTCATCACTAGAGTTGTCAACAAGTAAATCATCATCACCTAGCAAGTCATCTTCATCAACATCAAAATCAATATACTCGAGGTTGTGTTACCTTAGGACCTTTGGCCATGAAGCATCTACCAATTCCTTCATTTGGTGATTCAAATATGTCGTAGGAGTTGGTTGACACAAGTGCTAGACCGGCAACACCTTCATCTTGAGTATATTGAGGTCGGATGATAGCTTCTCTCGGAGTGATGGTGAATCGGGCGGATACCCATTCACCAACATGAGCTTGATGTCTTCGTTTTGTGTAGCTCTTTGATGACTTGTCCTTTCCTTTCAGAATCCTTGCTTCTCCGTGAGGTCTTCGTTCATAACGATCATCTCTCCTCCTCTCTCTCTTGGTGGTGATTCTTCTCTTCTACTTCTTCTTTTTGGAGAGTCTTCTCTTCTTTTGTAGGGTGTTGTACACTCATTGGAATAGTGTCGGGTCTCCCACAATTGTAAATTCGCTCTCAACTAGAAGATCTTTTGACATTGTAAGACCTTGACTTGGAGCTTCTTTATTTGCTTCTACTCTTGTAGAATTTGTTGAAGTTCTTCACCATTAAACTCAATTCTTCATTGAAGGTTTGTTTCTCCTTTCGATGATGTGGGGCTTCACTTGAGGCTTTATAAGCACCACTTGACTTGTTGTGAAGTTCCTCCTTATCCTTGGTGACATCTCATGAGCAACAATTCTTCCAATGACTTCCGTTGGTTTGAGATCTTTGTAGTTTGGCATCATTTGAATCAATGTGCTGCGGTATCATACTTTCCATCCAATGCTCTTAGGATCTTCTTGATGATGAATCTGTCGGTCATCTCTTCACTCCCTAAGCCGGCAATTTCATTTGTGATAAGTGCAAGCCTAGAGTACATTTCAGCGACACCTTCACCATCCTTCATTTGAACTTGTCAAGCTGACTTTGGAGCACATCAACTTGGATTCCTTAGCGGATTCGGTACCTTCATGCATGTCAATCAAGGTATCCCAAATTTCCTTTGCATTCTCAATCGGCTGATTTTGTTGAATTCTTGGACACAATCCGTTGAAGATGATATCATAAGCTTAGGCGTTGTATTGCAACATCTTCAATTCTTCGCATTAGCTTCACGGTTCGGCTCTCTCCATCAAAGAATTCACCTTGCAAGCCAATACAAATAATTGCCCAAGCGGCGGGGTTAATGTCAGAAATATGCATTTTCATATTATGCTTCCAACTAGCAAAATTAGTACCATCAAAGTAAGGACCTCTCTGATGATAATTTCCCTAGCTAGGCGCCATACTCTCCTAGGTTGTGAAACCAAGGCTATGACCACCAAAAGCTATGGAAATCAAAGCAAATGGAGACCAAGGCTCTGATACCACTTGTAGGACCTTGAAGTATGTCTAGAGGGGGGGTGATTAGACTACTTGACCAATTAAAAACTTAGCCTTTTCCTAGTTTTAGAGTATGGCAGATTTTAGCTATCTTAGGACAAGTCAAGCAATCATCACACAATTCAAGCAAGCATGCTAAGAGTATATTGGCAGCGGAAATTAAAGCATGCAACTTGCAAGAAAGTAAAGGGAAGGGTTTGGAGGATTCAAGCGCAATAGGAACACGGATGTTTTGGCGTGGTTAGATGGGTGGTGCTATCGTACCTCCACGTTGATGGAGACTTCAACTCACGAAGAGTAGCATTAGCAGCAGCGAGTCCACGGAGGCTCCACCCACGAAGGGTCCACAGTAGCAACCTTGTCTATCCACCATGGCCATAGCCCGAAGGACTTGCCTCACTAGCGGTAGATCTTCTTCACAGTAAGCGATCTCCTTGCCCTTACAAACTCCTTGGTTCAACTCCACAATCTTGTGGAGGCTCCCAAGTGACACCTAGCCAATCTAGGAGACACCACTCTCCAAGTAACAAATGGTGTGTTGATGATGAACTCCTTGCTCTTGTGCTTCAAATGATAGTCTCCCCAACACTCAACTCTCTCTTAGGATTTGAATCTGGTGGAAAGAAGATTTGAGTGGAAAGCAACAGGAAGGCTAGAGATCAAGATTCATATGGTAGGAATGGAATATCTTGGCCTCAACACATGAGTAGGTGGTTCTCTCGTAAATGGTAAGTTGGAAGTGTAGGTTTAGTCTGATGGCTCTTCCACTAATGAAGAGGAGGTGGAGGGTATATATAGCCTACACAAAAATCTAACTGTTACACACAATTTACTAATCTCGTGGGACCGAATCAACAAACTCGGTCGACCGATTTAGTAAACCTAGTGACCGTTAGGGTTTTCGTGGATCGACATGCATCTTGTAGGACCGATATGATTAGGTTAGGCATAACGTAATCTCGTGAGACCGACATACAAACTCGTGAGACCGATTTTGTAATTAGCTAACGAGAGTTGGTCGTAAACTCGGGACCGATTTTCTTTTTGGTGAGACCAAATGTTACAAAAGGAAACAGAGAGTTTACATTGCAATCTTGGGACTGATTCGCCTTCGATGAGACCAAAAGTTACTAAAGGAAACAGAGAGATTATAATCCCATCTCGGTGAGACTGAGTTGTTACGCCCGATTTAATCGTACACTAATCATACATGCAAGCGTGTACGATCAAGATCGAGGGACTCACGGAAGATATCACAACACAACTCTACAAATAAAATAAGTCATACAAGCATCATAATACAAGCCGGGGCCTCGAGGGCTCGAATACAAGTTCTCGATCATAGACGAGTCGCGGAAGCAACAACATCCGAGTACAGACATAAGTTAAACAAGTTGCCATAAGATGGCTAGCACAAAGCGGGATACATATCGAAGAGGCGCAGGCCTCCTGCTCAGGATCCTCCTAACTACTCTTGGTCGTCGTCGGTGGGCTGCTGCGTAGTAGTAGGCGCCTCGATGTAGTAGCCGTCATCAGCGGTGGCGTCGGCTCTGGGCTGCATCGTCGTCGCAGCAACCGGGTAAAGAAAGGGGGAAAAAGGGGAACAAGGCAACCGTGAGTACTCATCCAAAGTACTCGCAAGAAAGGAACTACACTACATATGCATGGATATATGTGTAAAGGGCCATATCATTGGACTGAACCGCAGAATGCCAGAATAAGAGGGGGATAGCTAATCCTGTCGAAGACTACGCTTATGGCAGCCTCCGCACGTTGCGAGGGTGGCCGGAAGCAGACCTAGCCTAGTGGCGTTCCAGTCCAATCCGGCGCGCGCCGCTCAGTCGCTGACGTCACGAAGTGCTTCGGCTGATACCACGACGTCGAGTGCCCATAACTGTTCCCGCGTAGTTGGTTAGTGCGTATAGACCAAATGGCCAGACTCAGATCAAATACCAAGATCTCGTTAAGCGTGTTAAGTATCCATGACGCCGACGAGGCCAGCCCACCTCTCTCCTAGGTGGTCTCAACCTGCCCTGTCGCTCGCCACAAAGTAACGATCGGGGCCGTCGGGAACCCATGCCCACCTCTCTTTGGGATGGAGCCACTGTCCTTTCAGCCCCATCTCCGAACAGCATCACAGATAATGTAACAAGTGTAAAGTATATAGTATATGCCGTGATCGCCTCCCAAGTGATCACCACCCAGTAGTATAGCATGGCGGGGCGGACAAGAGTGTAGGGCCCCGATGGAACACTAGCATCCTATACTAAGCGAAGGATAGCGGTAAAGGTAACAACAATAGTAGCAAGGACGGGCTATGCGGCGGTATAGGATTAGCGAAAGCGATAACATGCTACACTACTCTAATGCAAGCAGTATAGAGAAGAGTAGGCGATATCCGGTGATCAAAGGGGGCTTGCCTGGTTGCTCGGCAAGAGAGAGGGGTCGTCAACTCCGTGAGTTTAACCGGGCAGCAGCGGCGTCGATCTCGTATTCTACCGGAGAGAAGAGGGGAGAAACAGTAAATACATAGCAAGCAAGTGCATAACAGGACAACAAGCGAGCTAGGCGTGTTCTAACACAAGTATGAGGTGACCTGTGGTGGGGAAACATCAGGAAAGTATCCCGAGTGTTTTGCGTCTCCGGACAGATGAACCGGAGGGGGAAAGTTGTGTGTTCGATATGTTAGGGGTGTGTGGCGGACGAACGGGTTGCGTATCCGGATTCGTCTCGTCGTTCCGAGCAACTTTCATGTACAAAGTTTTTCCATCCGAGCTACGATTTATTTTATATGATTTTCTAAAGTTTAAAATCATTTTTAGAATTTATTTAATTAATTTAATTCAACATTATCGAGCAGTGCATCTTGACGTCATCATGACATCAGCATGGCGTCAGCAGTCAACAGAGGTGTTGACTGGGTCGCTGACGTGTGGGTCCCACTGGTCATTGACTTAGTTAACTAAACAGGGTTAGTTAATTTAATTAAAGATTAACTAACTTAATTAACTTAATTAATTAATTAATTAAATTTATTATTATTATTATGTTCTAATTCTTTTTAATTCTATTTTTTTATGAAAACGTTCTAGGTATGGGGCCCATCTGTCATAGGCCCCAGGGGCCTATCGGGCGTGGCTCGAACGGGCGTGCACGCACTAGCGGGCGCCCGAGCGCTAACGAGCGCTGGAGGCGGGCGCGGGTTAGGCTGGCCTCAGTGCCGCCGGGGCAGAGGTGGCGTCGTGGGGAGCAGGCGGCGGCGTGGGGTTCCGGCAGCCTATGGTCGGTCGAGCGAGGCGAAGTGGGGCGAGGTGGCGCGGCGGACGAGGACAGTGCGGGCGTGGAAGCGGTGGGCGCGGCCATGGAGTCAGAGGCACGATGGCGTGGCGAATCTGAGCTCAGGCAAGTTAGAGGCGGCGTGTACAGCTAGCGATGCAGCGAGAGAGAGAGAGAGAGAGGAGGCGGGGCTCACGTTGAGCTGTAGAGGTGCAAAGCGGGCTCAGGGGAGGCTCGACGGCGACGAAATCGGCGACGGCGCGCGGGTGGCCGAAGGTTGAAGAAGACGTTGACGAGCTCGATGCAGAGGCGCTCCTGCTCAGGTGACTCGTCGGGGAGGAAGAGGAGGTCGAAGCGGCGTTGGACGACAAGGGAAGCGGTGGCGGCCTGGTGACGAGGGGCGGGGAGCGCCGGTGACGAAGAGGACCGCGGCGACGGCGTCCGGCGATGGTTCGCAGGGGAGGTCGAACGGCTCCGAGCTCGGGCGATCCGACGGGGAAGAAGACGAGGAGGTGCTCTGTCGACGGGGTGGCTCCGGCGAAGCAGTGGCGGGACAAGGCGGCGACGGTGGAGTCCCGGCGTGTGACGAGCGGCTGGGGCACGTCCTGGGTTCGTTCCCCCGATCCCGATCTGGATCAGGTAGGAGGCGAACGTGTGGGAGGGGGGAAGTGGGGCGACGGGGGTTAGGGTTTGACCGGGGTGTGGGTTATGGGGAGTGGGTGGGCTGGCTGGGCGGTTGGTTCGACGCCACCGGTGGGCGAACGGCCCGATTGGCGAGGGTTTCCTTTGTTTGTCTTTATTTGTTTTATCTTTCACCTTTTATTTATTTTCTTTTCTGTTTTCATTTAAAGTTTCTTTTATTTTAGTTTTATAAAATACCCAGTCAGCACCTAAATTAGTATTACTAATCAGTCCACTACCACAACTATTTTGGCACACTACTAATTTAGTTTTATTATTATAACTTTATAAAAGGCATCTAAATAATTGTTTTTGATGTCATTTCTATTACTTTAGTGCATTTAAATATTTTATTAAAAGATAATTTATCCACCAATATTTACTAAGGACTATTTGACACAGTAGGAACAATTTAGTTTTGACTTTTGAAAACTTTATTCTTTTAACTTAAATTCAAATTTTGAATATGAATCGTTTCAAACTAAAGCGAGATTATCTACAGTAATCCGAGGTGACGTGGCATCGTTAACATGGGGTTACTGTAGCGTAATTATCCGGGCGTCACAAATCTCCTCCACTACAAGAAATCTCGTCCCGAGATTTAAGAGGTAGTGAAAGGGGGGAAGGTTTGGTAGCGAATCTAGCGAGTCTTCTCATTCTGGCTTGCTCTTCTCGAAGAGGCCGGTCCAATATATTGATGTCTTCATTTCTCTGCTTTAGGTCATCTTGATGAAGTCGTCGTCCTTTCTTCAGGAACTCCATCGTACTTACGAAAGAACAAAGAGTGGGCATTCCGGGAGAACAGACCTTTGCAAGGTCGACTATCTGGTCGATAAATCGGGAAGGGTGGCGGAAAGTAACTCTCATTTGAAACTTAAGTAATTATCGAGGGCAATTAATGAGGTTTCATGGGAAGTTTCGAGCGAGCAGGCAACCGTTCGATGCCTGAACAGGGCTTGAAAGGGGCTCAAAGCAATCGGGACTAAGTATTGTGTCCGATATCAGACCTGAAGGTGGCTCATGAATTACATACGAGGCCACACACGAGGAACAACCTTGCGAACAGGGGGTGTACAGGAGAGTCAGGTTTCGATCCTGTGGAACTGTGGGTTATGGGCCCACCATGTGGGTTAAAGAAGGAAAGGCATTGACATCTTGCACGGTCATGATAGCAAGGCATGTCAGAGAATAACCGTTCAGTTATGTTGGCAACATCATTGGTACCAAGGGCGAGGGACGAAGAGAACCATTTTCCTGCTCATTGAAACAAGGCGGACCAATAGGCAAAGTTCTCGTCCATCGGTGGTTACCGGGATGTCATCAACAATAGTAACAGGGTCTTACTGATAGAGTGGTACAACGAGGTGTTTACATAAGCAGGGAAATATTACCGCCTATATAATATAGATCACAAGAAGGATTAAACAAAACCAAAGGAAACAAAAAGTGATTATCAGGTTTAAATAGAACAATGGAAAGGAAAATGTGTATACACACATATTTCAGGGGTATATCCTTCCCAATGATAAGCAGAGCATGATATCTGTGGCAGGATATAAGTAGAAAACCCTTTAGGTAGGGGAGAGAAATTTCATGACATTACCCATACAACGGTGTCTGGATAATTGAGCAAGAAACATTTAGCATGGTGCTTCAAATGTTCTTATTGAAAATCGGAGTACCACAGACATGCTTCGAGATAGCACTGACATGGTCTTCAAGCAAAGGTCAGACTTTGGATACACAAAGGATTCATCAGGAACAACTTATATAATAAGTCTTACAATTTCCTCATGGAATAATGAATAACCTTGCTAAAAAAGGAACTATAACAATAGGGCCTCCGGCCAGGTGTATTAGGCATGACATCACCTTATTGGGTTATAGAAAGACCATTGTTATTACTCTTGGAAATATGTTCCCACCATCATATCTGATTGAGGTCCAGATCTAATTGGTGTTGGGATACCTCAGACTCGGGATGCCTGAGAAGAAAAGGCGCAACACCAATTGACAGGATGACATTGTAATATTCTCGGGAAATGAAATATGGAGCGAGTTCCGACACACGAGTTCATCATTAAATCAAGGGGAGGTGAGTAGGAGGTTGATTGACTTAGCTACAATTCATTGAGATTTTCAAAAGATGGAGTTCCACACTTATGTGAACAAGGAGATAACATTTGTCAGATCAATTGATATAATGATGTATGTTCGAGGAAAACATACACAATTAAACATTTGTTGAAAGGTGCGCCCGAAATATGGGTTGGGTTGCATGACCAACGTCGGAATGGTGATTCAATAATCAATAGTCTAAGAATGAACGTCCGACCATTAACTACAAAGCAATAGGGTTGCTAGAAGGGCAGAATTCAAACAACACCGTTCACTTGTTGGTACACCGGCTGGAATCAACACGAGGATCAAGAAAGAATGGTGATGGTGAGAAGCATCACAATACCAGGAATTCCTTAAGAGGTGGAGCAGTCCTCACAACATCCTTGATATTAAAGGATGGTAATACTCCAAGGTAAAGAAGAACAAATGCTGAATAGCAGGGAGCTCAAGGTATAACACAAAACACGAACAAGTTTGTGTTGAAGGGAAGGCAATAAAGTGGTCAAAGATAACAAAAATCATCGGGGGCAAGGATGGTATTTCTCATCATGAACTCAATTGATATCCTGGAAGAGCTCATAAGGTTGACGATGATCACGACACATTTGTCGATAGATTTCATGAAGATGTAATCAATCAGCGACGACATCAAGTCAAAGGAATGGTGAAGCAGAAGGTTATTGGAACCATGGGTAGGACACAAACTTGATATCAAGCTTGTCGCCCAAGGCGAACTGATATGACGAGGAAGATCGACGTAAACTTAGCTCATCATCGAAAGTTGTGCTCCGGGATTACGGACCAGGTAGCACAGTTAAAGTTTAGCATGATAATGATATAGCCGAACAGGCTAGGAATGACGTGATCGGGTACAAACCGTAAGTAAAGAAGATTACTAAAAGTTGTTGAACCGTAGTGCAGACTCAATTCAGTTGTCGGTGTCCTTGAGGTGTTCTAACAACCGAGAACCCGTTGGAAAAATGGAATCGGCAAGAATATTAGTTGATGAAGAACTCATAAGAAGTTATGTATTCCGTGGTATTCTCGAGATACCAGGGGGTAATACTCGACGACAGATCAAATTAAGGTTGGACTGGGGTATTGCTCTGCAGAAGACAAGTGCTTAAACTTGCACGAGAAATGGTACTTAAAAGAGAACATGGTCGGAACCACGATTGCAAAAGGCCAGATCCCAGATATAAGATGAACTTATACCAAAGGAATAATTAATTTAAGAGAAGCTTCGATGAGAAGATGTACATCGTGTCCATGGGCATGAACACCAAGTTCAAGGTCGACTCCCACTTCTCCAATGCACAACCTTTCATTCCCTTCTCGCGTTCAATGAAGTTGTAGTGTTGAAATTTTATCTAGCAAAATACCAGAAGAGTATGACTCGTGAAAACTTTCGAGTTCACACATATTAAGGAAGGCATAGGTTCAACCCATTGGGGCATCTTAGAATCATATACCAGAATCTTTAGAAGTAATTAACTCAAGCTCGAAGGCAGAGCATGGTTGAGAAAGCAGAGGATACAATTTACCAAAGGCATTATGTATCATAGGAAAGGCTCACAAGGTTATTGAATATGAAGGGCGTTGTCAGATAAAATCCAACAAAGGATCTGGTGGTCCACAAGGGATCTGAGTGAGCATCGGTACTCAACTAGAGGAAGAAGAATGCAAGGAGATCAGATTATAGAAACAACTGACTAACTCAATTGTCAAATGCAAAGGAATTATGATTTCCAAATCACGGGATCATAAGAAATGCTCTAATTAGGGATGGATAAGTTGAATAGCCTTAGGGTACAATCAATGACAATTGGATTGATCGAGAACCAATTCCAGTTAAAAGAATGGCAGCTCAGCCGGAAAAGTAATTTATAAGGATCAATGATGATTGCGTGTATTCGCAAACATATTGAGTCAACAGACTCAAAATGATAATGACAAGAAATGTCAATAAGACTAGAGACTTATGGGATTAACCATAATGCAAGCAAGCAAGAATTTCAAGAGCCAAAGGCTCCAGAGGATTTCCGGAAGATCGAATAGTATTTTGAAGACTTTTGTGAAACACATGAACAACTGGGGATGAGCGGATACTCGACAAGTGCGAGGATTTATTTGAAGGGGTATTCATGTGGCAAAGAACTACTAGGCACTAGGCACAAAGTATTCTCGGAACAATAGAGAAAACTTCGGGGTATCTTGTAATAACAAGATCAATGGGGGATGATCGTATGAATGGCAAGTGTAAGTAGGTATCCGTAAGGATTTATCGGTGGTCGGGAATAGCAAAAGTGATGGGCACAAAGTCTCGAGAGAATATCAAAGAGTATCTCCGAAATCTTCTGGTGCAGTCGGTGATCATCTGGACTGAAGGGCCTCTCCGGGAGAAAGTATTTTCGAGAACATAAAGTTAGATTTTTGTAAAAATCGTTTAACCCGAATAGAAGAGAGTTCAGAATCCCAGAGTAAAGGTGGAGGACTAAAAGATCCTAGTAGCACCCAATGGCGACGTGGGCCCGTAAGGCACACAACCATGTTAGTAAAAGTTTTGCAATGTCTAGACTCGACTTCGGCCAAGGAGTGTGGAAGGGGGATTCCTACAGGCAGTCGGCTCTGATACCAACTTGTGACGCCCCCGATTTAATCGTACACTAATCATACACGCAAATGTGTACGATCAAGATCAGGGACTCACGGGAAGATATCACAACACAACTCTACAAATAAAATAAGTCATACAAGCATCATAATACAAGCCAGGGCCTCGAGGGATCGAATACAAGTGCTCGATCATAGACGAAGTCGCGGAAGCAACAATATCTGAGTCTGGACATAAGTTAAACAAGTTGCCATAAGATGGCTAGCACAAACTGGGATACATATCGAAGAGGCGCTGGCCTCCCTGCCAGGATCCTCCTAACTACTCACGGTCGTCGTCGGCCGGGCTGCTGCGTAGTAGTAGGCGCCTCGAGTGTAGTAGTTTTCATCGACGGTGGCGTCGGCTCCAGGCTCCATCGTGCAGTCATGACAACCGGGTAAAGAAAGGGGAAAAGGGGAACAAGGCAACCGTGAGTACTCATCCAAAGTACTCGCAAGCAAGAACTACACTACATATGCATGGATATATGTAAAGGGCCATATTAGTGGACTGAACTCGAGAATGCCGAATAAGAGGGGATAGCTAATCTGTTGAAGACTACGCTCGGCAGCCTCCGCCTTACAAACATGTAGCGTAGAGTAGACTGAAGTCCTCCAAGTAGCATCACATAGAAATAATCCTACCCGGCGATCCCCTCCTCGTGACCATGAGAGAGAGCGACCACCGGGTTGTATCTGGCACTTGGAAGGGTGTGTTTTATTAAGTATCCGGTTCTGGTTGTCATAAGGTCAAGGTACAACTCCAAGTCGTCCTGTTATCGAAGATCACGGCTATTGAATAGATTAACTTCCTGCAGGGTGCACCACATAACCCAACATGCTTGATCCCATTTGGCGGACACACTTTCTGGGTCATGCCCGCCGCGGAAGATCAACACGCCGCAGCCCCACCTAGGCATAACGAGAGGTCAGACGCCGGTCTAAACCTAAGCGCACGAGTGCAGGCCCATCGCCCATAGCACACCTACACGTTGTAGGGCGGCCGGAAGCAGACCTAAGCGTAGTGGCGTTCGATCCAATCCAAAGCGCGCGCGTCGCTCGCCGCCGGCGTCACGAAGTTTCGGTGATACCACGACGTCGAGTGCCCATAAGCTGTTCAGCGTAGTTGGTTAGTGCGTATAGACCAAATGGCGGACTCGGATCAAATACCAAGATCTCGTTAAGCGTGTTAAGTATCCATGACGCCGACCAAGGTCGAGCCCACCTCTCTCCTAGGTGGTCTCAACCTGCCACAATCGCTCCGCCACAAAGTGTGATCGGGACCGTGGGAACCCAGGCCCACCTCTCTTGGGATGGAGCCACTGTCCTTTCAGCCCCCATCTCAAAACGATATCACGAGGTAATGTAACGATGTAAAGTATATAGTATATGCCCGTGATCACCTCCGAAGTGATCACAGCCAAAGAGTATAGCATGGCGAGACGGACAAGAGTGTAGGGCCACCGATGGAACACTAGCATCATATACTAAGCGATAGGATAGCGGTAAAGGTAACAACGGTAGTAGCAAGGACAGGCTATGCACCGGTATAGGATTAAGCGAAAGCAAGATAACATGCTACACTACTCTAATGCAAGCGATCTGAGAGAAGAGTAGGCGATATCTGGTGATCAAAGGGGGCTTGCACTGGTTGCTCGGCAAGAGAGAGGGTCGTCAACTCCAGAGCGAACTGGGCAGCAGCAGCGTCGGTCTCGTAGTCTACCGGAGAGAAGAGGGGGGAGAAACAGTAAATACATAGCAAGCAAGTGCATAACAGGACAACAAGCAGAGCTAGACGTGTTCTAACACGGTATGAGGTGATACCGGTGAAGGGGGGAAACATCCGGGAAAGTATCCCCAGTGTTTTGCGTCTCCGGACAGATGAACCGGAGGGGGAAAGTTGCGTGTTCGATATGTTAGGGGTGTGTGGCGGACGAACGGGTTGCGTATCCGGATTCGTCTCGTCGTTCCGAGCAACTTTCATGTACAAAGTTTTTCCATCCGAGCTACGATTTATTTTATATGATTTTCTAAAGTTTTAAATCATTTTTAGAATTTATTTAATTAATTTAATTCAACATTATCCAGAACAGTGCATGCTGACGTCATCATGACATCGAGATGGCGTCGATAATCAACAGAGGTCTTGTTGAATGGTCGCTGACGTGTGGGTCCCACTGGTCATTGACTTAGTTAACTAAACAGGGTTAGTTAATTTAATTAAAGATTAACTAACTTAATTAACTTAGTTCATTAATTACTTAATTAAATTTATTATTATTATTATTTTCTAATTCTTTTTAATTCTATATTTTTATGAAAACGTTCTGGGCATGGGGCCCATCTGTCATAGGCCCCAGGGGCCTATCGGGCGTGGCCCGAACGGGCGTGCACGCACTAGCGGGCGCCCGAGCGCTAACGGCACGCTTAGGCTGGCCTCAGCGCGTGGCGGCAGGTGAGCATCGTGGGGAGCAGGGCGTCGGCGTGGGGTTCCGTGCCTATGGCGGTCGGAGCGAGCGCGATGGAGGCGAGGTGGCGCGCCGGACGAGGACGACGCCGGGCGTGGGGCGGCTGGGCGCGGCATGAGTCTGAGGCACGATGGCCGTGGCGAACGCGAGCTCGGGCAAGTTGGGGGCGGCGTGTACAGCTAGCGCACGACTTCGAGAGAGAGAGAGGAGAAGCGGGGACTCACGTTGAGCTCAGAGGTGCAAAGCGGGCTCGGGGAGGCTCGACGGCGATGAAATAAGCGGCAACCACGCTGGTGGCGAAGGTTGAAGAATCGTCGGCGAGCTCGTCTGAGGCGCTCCTGCTCAGGTGACTTGTCGGGGAGGAAGAGGAGGTCGAAGCGGCGTTGGGCGACAAGGGAAGCGGTGGCGGCCCGGTGACGAGGGGCGGGGAGCGCCGGTGACGAAGAGGACCGCGGCGACGCGTCCCGCGATGGTTCGCAGGGAGGTCGGCGGCTCGGGCTCGAAGCGTTCGGCGGGAAGAAGACGAGGAGGTGCTCCGGTGACGGGGTGGCTCCGGCAAAGCAGTGGCGGGACAAGGCGGCGACGGTGGAGTCCCGGCGTGTGACGAGCGGCTGGGGCACGTCCTGGGTTCGTTCCCCCGATCCCGATCTGGATCGGGGAGGAGGCGAACGTGTCCGGGGTGGGGCGATGGGGTTAGGGTTTGACGGGGTGTGGGTTATGGGGAGTGGGTGGGCTGGCCTGGGCCGGTTGGTTCGACGGCCCATTTGGGCGAGCAACGGCCCGATTGGCTGTGGGGTTTCCCTTTTGTTTGTCTTTATTTGTTTTATCTTTCACCTTTTATTTATTTTCTTTTCTATTTTCATTTAAAGTTTCTTTTATTTTAGTTTTATAAAATACCCGATCAGCACCTAAATTAGTATTACTAATCAGTCCACTACCACAACTATTTTGGCACACTACTAATTTAGTTTTATTATTATAACTTTATAAAAGGCATCTAAATAATTGTTTTTGATGTCATTTCTATTACTTTAGTGCATTTAAATATTTTATTAAAAGATAATTTATCCACCAATATTTACTAAGGACTATTTGACACAGTAGGAACAATTTAGTTTTGACTTTTGAAAACTTTATTCGTTTAACTTAAATTCAAATTTTGAATATGAATCGTTTCAAACTAACGCGAGATTATCAACAGTAATCCGAGGTGACGTGGCATCGTTAACGTGGGGTTACTGTAGCGTAATTATCCGGGCGTCACATGAGTGCAACATAAACGGTTAGCCAGATCAAGGTGTGTGTGATATAGGGCATACAGTTCACTTGGACGAACTGTTTTCGATTAGCGAACGCAATAGAAGCGGTTCAACTTAAAAAGATGTATGTGATACATGGCAAACATCCGACTCCGATGAACTGTTTGAGATGAGAAATTACAACACAGACGGTTAATATAGTTAGTTCGTGTGCGATTCTGTGTGTACAAAAAACTTAGAAAAATGCAAACTAGTTGCTTGCGGTGCTAGGAATATCGCACATGATGCGTCTGTGAGTACTCGTGTGCGATGATTAGTAAGTTACACATACGTTTCCTTATGTTAACACTTGTGTGATAAATAACACGTGGCACCGGATACGGTATTCGGGTTGTGTGTGTGCTCCACTTTGTCTTCCCACGCCCAAATGAATGCTTCCAGCGCTACCCACATGGATGAATTGTAAAATCACGCCTATTCCTCACGGTTTCCGCTACCACTAACGACTTGCTGCATACACTACAAAAAAAAATACACTTCCATGATGATGCGTGTTTGTCACAGTAGGTCGCATTTTCTGTCATGCATGTACATCCATGACGATTTTATGGCAGCATCAAGATAGTCATACTGTCTTTGTCGAGAAGTGTTCCATGACATTACCAAAATTATCATCACGAAGTGTCCACTTCCATGACGATAAATCGCGTCATAGAAGTGCTTTTCGTCAAGGGTGACCGACACGTGGCATCCACCGTAACGAACGCCGTTAAGCTATCGGGTCGGGATTTGGATCCGATAACCCGTTAACAGCCCCGACCAATGGGGATTTTCCGTGTAAAATCAGCATTGGTGGAGGAAACACGTGTCGGCTCATCGTTGGGACGGATGTCATCCACTCATTGGACGAAGGCGCCTATGATACGTCGACACGTGGCACGCCCAACAGAGGCCCATTCACGTGAAAAGGCGGCCCGTTTGACTTGGTCAAAGGTGGCGGGCGGCCCATGTAAATCTGTTAACGGCCTGTTCGCATATAGCCCATTTACAGCCCGCTAACCCAAGGCCCGTTCGCCCTATCCGAATTAGGCCCGATGGCGTCATCTGGGCCACCCAATATGATTCCATCCGTTTTCACCGGCCCATGTATGGCCCATGGCGTCTTCGGCCCATATGAGGCCCTATGTAACTCTTGGCCTATTAACGACCCGTGGTGAAATCGGCCCGTAATGAACGGTGTATCACTTTACACCCATTAACGGCCCGTGGTGGCGGCCCGTAATGAAACGATGTATCACTTTATACCCATTAACGGCCCGTTATTCCGTTGGGCGTTTCCATCCCATGTTATCTTTCGGCCTTCTCGAGCCCATTTATTCTTGGGCTCATTTCAAGATTCGTTTACTTACGGCCCGTTCTTGTCATTTTACGCTTGTGGGCCAAATTCAGCCCGTGGTTCTGATCGGCCCGTTTGTGGTCCGTTAATCGTTGGGCGTTTTCATAGCGTCATCAAATACGCCTATTAACGATGGCCCGTTATGGTCGGCCCATGAGCGAACGATTCCAACTATAGCCGCTTACGACCATAATGCGACTGTTATTGGCCCATGTTTGCCAATCGATCATCTTGCCGTATAAGGCCCATTGATGATACGACCGTAGAAGGCCCATTGTTTCTCTGCCCGTAGAAGGCCCATTGTTTCTACGGCCCGTAGAAGGCCCCTTGTTTCTGACCCGTAGAAGGCCCACTATTTCTCTGCCCGTAGGAGGCCCAGTGTCACTACGGTAAATATTAGCCCATGGTTATTGTGGCCTAGTTTTAAAAAATAGGTTATTGCAGCCACTAGCAAACCGCGGAAAAAGAACTGCAATGACTACAAGCAAACAAATAAACAAGACAACAAGGAAATAAATAAGCAAGCAACTTACGCTAGGCTATCACGACTATCACACATATTACATCCACTGGGCATCAAAGTTCACCACCAATGCAAATAAACGCGCCGACAAAAGAATATACAAAACTAAGAGCACTTCAGAAGGCACTAGGCCTGGCCAGGTCGGCCCCCCAAACAACTGAAGAAGCCGAGTAGACCTCAGTTGTGTCAACGATAGATGCATCAACACTAGATTTAAGGCATGATGGTGCGCACGGCAGTCCTCTGACATCTTCATTGCATCTTTGACTTCAAGTCGGAGCTGAGCTGAAGCAACCCTTTCTACTTTAAGTTGAGACTGAAGAAGTCGAACTGATTGAGGCAGCGACTGCATAGAGGTTGTCTCACACCTGTTGGTGAGTAGCTTCAACTCACTGTCTTCATCAAGACAGGACCTTGGGGTCATCTCGCTGTCCTCAAGATGGTTTGGCTCACTATCTTCCCTAAAGTTCTGCCTGGCGTAAGAGATACGAGTCTGAAAGAGAAACAAGGAGACACGTAACAAGTTTCACAATTATATAAGCAAATAAATGGATCTGTTCTGCATAAGGAACATGTTTTTACAACTACAATTTGAAATTGGTAGTTGTTGCAAACATCCAATCAGATGTAAACAGCAGTGGAGGAAATGATGCCTATCCAAATCTATACTAGAACAAAGTTTGAAGGCTTGAGAAGGATGAACTTACATTACATGTTAACACGGGCTGGACAAAGCCCTTCTCCATGTTGATGGAAGGATAATTCAATAAATTCCCCAAAGAAAATTCTTTATAAGCGTTGCCATTATTCTACATTTTGCAAAGAGTAAATATAGATCAAATAATATTGGAAGAAATAGAGGATAATGAAGCTCGGTGCATCGATGATACATAATCAAATAGCAATTAATTAAGTACAACGTTACAAGGCAAAAGGGAGAGAGGTACTGACAAGAGCAATGCAGAGCCCATTATTGTTTTGAGATCGTATGATCCTTTGAGCAAGGAGATTCATCTGAAATTAGTTTTCATACAAGAGAGAAGGTAAGGCACAAGCAGAAATTTAGGAGTTCAAAATTTGAATTGATATCATAAGCGATACGACGTATTTGGGCTCCCAACAGTTCTAATAGGGTTTGGCCTTTGGAGTAGGGGTAAAGTGTGGTGCAGTTGGGCTTGTCTTTTTCTGTGGCTGCTGATCTATCTGATTTAACAGTATCACTACCTTTTCCAAATACCTAGTTTGTACTCCTTGAGGATCTGCACTCACCCTCTTCCTTTTGGACATCTATTACGAAAGAACAACATTTGTTGGAAAAACATAGTGTGACGACACATGGAATAGGTACAGAAAATGGATAGGTATGGCATATACTCATATATGATGCTTAAACTAAGCAGATGGTGTAACAAAGTAGAAGTAATGCAAGAGGTCAGATGCAAAATATGTGCGACCAATACAACTTTGCAAAGTTAGAGCAAGCACCTTGATGGGTGAATAAGATAGGCCATCCTCCACCATGCCAAGTTTGTTAGCCAGTGGATCGTTCCGCAATATTCCTCTCGTGCGCCCATTCTCATATTCATTTTGATAATGTTCAATATCTGACATGCATGAAAACATAAAAACAAGTGAGATTTTCTTTGTAATGCAGAAGTGATTCTAATCCAATCTGCCTCCTGTAAACCCCTTTGTGCTATCTTTGCAATTCTTTTAAAATATGCCATGCATGCTGTAATTTGTTGTGTGCATTAATATAATGTGGCCTACTACTCAAAATATGAGAGCTCGAAATGATGACACTTCGCAGATGATAGCTTCAACATATAGTATAGAAGAACAAGTCGACTGACTGATGATTCAAAATATACTAAGGAGAACAACTCGACTGACCGATCGACCGCAAGAGAAGAGTATCATCTTAAAGAAGAGCAGAAGAGCAAGCAGATTGAAGATATTACAAGTCTTCCAATACAATGTCGGTTGGCCACCCATGATGAACCAGAGCGCACAGACAAATACTATTCTTTCCGGTCTCTCCATATGTGGCTCACATGCATTTTGAAACTAAAGTAGGAACATTTAGCTAACCAATTAAACATCTCTCAGTTTTACTAATATCAGCAATAATATCAGATATCAATTTGTACAACTAAGCTTGTTTAGCTCGATGGGTGGAGCAGTGCTATTACGACACGAACCATGTAGGCTGATTGTGGTCATCATAAAATGGGGAAAACATAAGCATGATGAGTACAATGTTGACCGTGGCATTGGGATGGCAGATCTGAAGCTGCAAACCGCGCAAAGGGTAGTTAGCAACCGATGTTTGCTTTGAAATAACAACTAAGATTTGGTATGGACAAGAAAGTACGGTCAACAAGTGACAAAGAAATGCAATTATCTTTGTCTCTCTATATGTCGCGACATGCATTTGGAAACTCAAGTGGGACCTTTAGCTAACCAATTAAATGTGTCGGTTAACTAATATCGGTATCATATCACAATCATATTTGAACAACTAAGCTTTGAATTCGAGTGTTGTGTTGTTTAGCTTGAAGGGTGGAGTAATGCTAGTACGACGAAAGCACCTACATGAGATCATAGTAGAGTAGATAAAGGGAAAACCCTAAGCATCAAGAGAAAAATCAGGAAAGTGGAACTAGCTGGACCGATGGGTGGCGCACATGCTTTTGAAACGAATATAGGAACATTAGGTGACCAATTAAACGTTCTCTGTTTTTGTGATATGAGCATCATATCAGATTCGTATTTCAACACGTAAGCTTTGGGTTGAGGTCTTGAGGAGCAGTGCTAGCACGACACGAAGTACCTACGATGATGGTAGTGAATATAAAGGGGGGAAACCATAAGCTTTACGAGTATAATGCCTGTGCCATGGCGGATCTGAAGCTGCAAACCGGACAAAGCTACTTTGCAACCAATGTTTGCTTTCAACTAGCCACTACGATTTGGTACGGACAAGAAAAGTACAGTAAAAAAATTACGATCTATTTTCCGGGTGAGATCAATAACTTAAGCACATATGGAAGAGTACCACCTCTCTTGTGACGCCGTGTAGGCCCTATCTTGTCGTTGAGGGTGCTGCGGGTGCGATGGCTGTCGGCGACGGGAAGAAGACTTTAGACGGCAGACGGCCGGGTCGGGGGATATATCCTGTTGCCGTGGACGAGGCGGTCGTAGGAGCGGCAACATCAAGGTGGACGATGGCGCCGATGAAGCGAGAGGAGGCGATGAAAGGATCCTGGTCCAACGCCGTGGATGAGAGACGTCCATCTCTTGCAGTGGACGACGGGGTAGGGGTAGCGGCTCCGGCAAGGTGGAGGATGGGGTGGCGGACGGAGGAAGCTGGCGCGATCTGCGGAGGTTGTCGTGCCGCCGACGGTGTATGAATGGGGAAATGGAGGGGGATCTCAAACTTTGGGGCGCTTCTCGAAATGGGGAAAGTTCTGAACTTATCCCCGTTTAAAATTTCGGACATCGCGTCGGTTGGGGATAGGACGGTAATCTGCATCTCCCAAATATTTGCCGGTAACTATTTTGGGCGAGGAGAGGGTGTTTTTCCTCCCACGGTGTATGAACGGGGCTGACAGGTAGGGCGATTGTGTCATGTCTGATGGAAGTTACACATCTGCCCTATTTAAAATATTAGCCTACATCGATTTGGACGAGGAGAGTTTGTTTTGCCACCGTGTATGAATGGGGAAATGGAGGAAGAGACACATG
Organism: Aegilops longissima; assembly: GCA_021605205.1. Taxonomy (NCBI): domain Eukaryota; kingdom Viridiplantae; phylum Streptophyta; class Magnoliopsida; order Poales; family Poaceae; genus Aegilops; species Aegilops longissima. The sequence continues at coordinate 56,285,005 of CM038678.1, forward strand.
TCTTTCGGACGAGCTTGAATCAAATGTGTTTTGCCGCCACGTTTGGCGCCCACCGTGTCTCGAATGGGCTCGAGGCCGTCGTGTCACGTCGATTGAAGTTACTAGTCTACCCCTATCGACAGCAGTGTAAATCCGGTCGATAAGGATGTCAAGTGTCGGGGTAGACAGTAATTTCCATCTCACAAACACTTGCTTGGGCAGCCCACAAATTATAGTGGGTGTTTAGCCGCCGTTCAAAACTTGGGAGAATTAGCATTCACGTTTGCCACAGGACTGGCAAACTAAATTCAAATCAATTTGTATTCGATTACGAATATCCACATACAATTATACATTTTGTTATTTATTTCTTCAAAACCACAACAAAGATTTATTCCACCTTTATATATGATTATGATTTAGAAATGCCATGATCTTGAATTGATGAGGTTGGATACACTCTGAGTCAAACAGTTATTTCATCAATACAATATGCTCACACGAAAAACAGTTCACCTTATGTCAATCATACAAGTACTGAGGATTACCTTGCCTAAAAAATTCGGATCATTACAACACATGGACAACATAGGGGGTCTTGCAACATAATCCATTCAGAGACATGACATAACATGCAAGTACAATAATCTAATGACAATTTCAACTGGTATCTAAAGAAGAACCGGGATTACTTTGGGCTTGGATAGCGAAACATGAGACCTCCTCCATCTTCAAATGCAACATTCTTACTTCCTCCAATTCTTTGGTTGCTTGCATAATGCGTGCCGCTAATTCCGTAATTTCCAGCCTCAATATAAAGATTACCTCATTCATGGCAGCCACACCATCTCTTTGTGCCTCTAGTAGAGCCTCAAGCACTATAATATCTGTGCTCAGACTGCTCTCCGGCGGTGTTGCCTCTGAACTGCTACCATCTGGTAACATGGATGGTGCCTTGCTTCCACAAATAGATTCGGGGTTGTACATTTGTCCTAGTGTGAGCGGCATCCTGAAAGGTTTCATTTGGACATAAGTAAGAGATAGTTATCGTATGATCCGGCGATAAGCTTACATGGTAAGCAACAGACGAATTATTGCGAGCATGGAAAACTATATTTAAATGGTTCGAAGCAGCATCAGTCAAAAAGAAATTAAAATGGTAAGATGAAACTAGGGATGTAAGTGGCAAATAAACGACATCCATGGTCCCATCTAGTTAGTTTTGCTACCTTCCTAGTTCATTTTCCTCAAAAACAAAAACTCTTTTGAACTATCATACCACTAGTGGACTTTAATCGGGTTAAACGGGACCCAGTTGACATCCCTAGTTGAAAGGGAGTGTACAACCGCTATATTTAAGTTGCCAAGGCATCTAAGCAGTTGAAATAATCTGAGAAAGCACTTAACAGTGTGGCCTCATATAAACTACGAAGACAGTCTTGTGATGAAGTTGAGAGGAAAAGTTAAGGACTCAAATGAAATAGGCATGCATTTCTTTACGATAGTACAGCGAGCCTTCTTGACATATTAGCCAACTCAGGTATAGCGTAACAACAAATAAGCATTTGAATCAAGCAATACAACAAAGCAGACAACTGAACTATTTGTAATTCGGTAGGATTACACGTTGAGGGCACAAGCCAAGAAAGCAGCCCACTCGCATTACATTTCACATGTACTAAAACACACTGGCTTACCATATGTTCTTTGTGAAGCCTAGCTGTTGTTGCAATGTTCTTTGAAGATATAAATCGACATCCGTGGTTGCAAATCTAGTTGTTGTAGTTTATTTGCACCATCTATTTAGGTAAAATTAATTTTAATCGCATGCACTGGTCCAAATTGATCATCAATGGTTCATCTAAACTAATGAAAGAAGGGTGTGTGCATACACGACAATATATCTGCTTCCCTCTATTTTTATGCTTGTTCGAGGTGCCAGCCCCAAAAGAACAAATATTTTGCTTGATGGGGTTGGCAGCTCCATAATTAATAGAAGCATCAAATTAGTCATGCAACTTGGGAAGATCAAGAACACACAAACAAGTAATGAACAAAGGCTCGGAGAAGTGATGTAATAGCTAGCATCAGAAAATGTAGAACGAACAAAAAGCCGCGGAACCACATGCTAGTTTGCTGATGTGTAATTAAGCATAGAGAACATTAAGCGATCGATGGAACCAACGGTGGCATCGAACAAAACTAAAGCATATTAACTATATGTGCCTTTGGTATGTAATTTAGCACATGTAACATGTTCCTTTGCCGAAGTATGGCCCTACAGGTGCAAGCAGAATAACGCGTCTCATGAAAAACTAAATGATGCCCTGAAGAAATTCAAAGGTGCGGTGCTTATGCTAGGAAAGTGAATGTAGGCGCCGGCCGTTGGATAATAGTACCTGATTCTCGGCGATGTATGGGTATCGTTGTCATACTTGATAGCTAAGGATCGTCGATGGTGCTCGTGTTGCGGTTGAGTTTGGGCTGGCTGTCGCCGTCGCTGAAGTGGCTCCGGTGCTACGATTGCGGCGCCTGACGACATACAAGAAAGCTCATCTGTGGTAAGTGAATAGTTGCAGGATAAAGAGAAAAACCAAAGGAGTACAAATCGAAATAACCTGATGAGGCTGCGGCGTCGGTAAAGCAGGGCGGTGGAGTTGAATATGGCGTCCGTGGAGCGGGTCGGTGCGATGGGCGAAGGCTTGGCAGGCGTGTTGTGCGATGCTTTCGGTGGGGCGATCATTGCGGCGGACGAGGGCTTGTATGAAGGGTCAGCGAAGGGGTGGGCGAGGAGTCGATGAAGGGCCTACGCTGTGGTGGGCGAGGTGCGGTTAAGCAGATCCGGTGCGGTGGACCATGATGGCGGTCAAGGAGATCTGGAGCGGTGGACAAGCCCGATCGCTGCAGCGGCTCCGGTGAAGTGGTGAGTTGGCGGTTGGGGTTCCAAGGTGCGGAAGGTAGATCCGGCGGGTGTGAGGTCCACCGCTGCGGCGGAGGACTAGATTCGTGACTTGCCGTGGTTGGGGGTCTTGGAGGGAAGGGGAGGGCTCGGGGAAGAATGTTGGGGGCAAGAGGGAAAACAATGGAGTTACCAAAGCAGCCCTTTTCGTTCATGTGGCAGGGTAAAACAGGAATATCGCAGGGCTAAACTTTGGTAGCGTGATATTTCGATGTGAGCGGGAAGTTTGAAAGCTTTTGGCGCCTAAAATTATAAGTATTCTGCTCTCGTACGGCCGACTATGATATCACGACCGACAATTTGTTTGTTTTGCACGCAAAAAAATGTGCAAGTTTTGAAAATCAATGTCTGCAACTCGAAACTTCGATTGTCCATTCAATTCAAATATGGATCATTGAGCTACTACAATAAAATACCATCATACGGTCCAATTCAAATGAAATTCCAAATGTGTTTATCCTAAATATGATGACAAAAGCAAAAATGTGTATGTGTATAAATAAAGTGGATGATTATAAAGTTTGAACATGCCCGTATGTGTATATCTCTAGGTTTGATATATGAATTTGAAATCACGAAATCCCGGCTTAAAAAATGTACCTCCGTTTAAATGAATTACAAAAGCTAATGATGGAGTCGAATTCCAAAATTCCAATCTTAGATTTGTAATTCTGGTACATCAAGGTATATCACGCATGTTCAAAAGTATTGTTATCTCATAGTACAAACTGTGAAACAAATTGATCAACCATGAATGCACAATATCTCAATTACGCTAAAGTCCCTCAAATATAGACACCTCACTCTTTATCTGAAGTCACCCCCCCACCACCACCACCACACACACACACACACACACAGAGAAGTCGTTCTCTCCCCAAACACCAACACACGAGCACATTAACACCCTCTCTCTTGTAAAGTCCGGACCCCAACATAGGTCTCTATCACTTTGTCTCTCGGGCATGCACACATCTCTTCCCTCACTCTCTAGGTCTCCGCTATCTCTCTTACCCAAGCACACGCACTATGTAGAGTGTATATTTCCCATACACACAAAGCATAAGCCCCAAGCGTCTATCTCCCTAGTTATGTGGTTCTCGCACTCACCTCACACACCACCCCCACTGCAAACAAGCACACTTTGTCTCCTTGTGCACCACTCTCCTCTTTCTATCTCTCCTACATGCGGACCCGCCCAGCTCCTTCCTGTATACATATATGTCGTGACTCTTTGCATAGCTCCCTAATGTATAATCGTTCTCGATTTAGCACATTATTCTCTACACCATCTATTCTAGATCTCTCATGAAGTCCCTATCACACACACGATGACTTGCTTCCCTTGCGTCTCCGTTCATAGGGCAATTTCGGACAACATCAACATTGTCTCCCTATCTATATGCCATTTATGGACACAAGCGACCCTCTCGCCCTCTCTCTTCTCTCTCTCTCTCTCTCTCTCTCTCTCTCTCTCGCTAGCTCTCTCTTTCTCTCGCTCTCACACCCTCTCCCCACACACACTCGATGTCTCTTCCAAATAGTCTGTTCCCCCGCCCGCACGTGCTATCTCGCTACTACACATGTCACACCATTCCCCTTCCCTTATACTAGGTTTACATCATGGTGGTCTCTCTACTCCACATACACTCTCTCCCTCTCACACACAAACGCGTGCACAAACACACACAGACACGCACAAACACCCATTTATCTGGATCCTCATCTCTCCTCATGTCCGCATGTGTATCTCACACACTCACTCTCTAATTATGTATATGTGTCTCCACGTTACACAACACAAAGCCCCATGTACATGTCTCTCTCTATCCTCCACACACATAGACACAAAGAATCTGTTATCATTGCCTCAGTCTCTAACATATCACACACGCAAACTGTCTCTCTCTCTCTCTATCTCGCAAACACGCTCAACAAGGGTTTCCCCATGAATAACTTACCGTCTATTCATCAACAGTCGTGGCAGTACGGCGAACACGAGACGTGAAAAAGAATAAATCTACACGTGCTTAGACCACCTAGTATGACTACTAGGACTAGAGCAAGCCAAAAAGCGCGCCGCCGTCACCCGCTCCTTGTCGGCGATGGGAAAATCTTTGTTTTACACAGTCGAGAAGTCATTGTGCTAAGGCCCCACATGCCGAGGCGTTGAATAGAATGTAGATGCTAGTTTACGGAAGCAAGTATCGATAATATGTTTGTATCTCCATACTTATATTTCTTCTCTTATAAAAAACCGAGTTGGTGATGATGGTACGTGTGCCATCTTGCAATATAGACCGTCCGATCTAATATGATGGATGGAAATTAAACTAAAAGATACCCGCACCCCTCTCCACATTTGCAGACAAGGCCTTCCATCGTTCATCCTTATCTCCAACAAACCTCATTGTTGAGCAATTAAGAAAGGAAGCCTCTGGAACAAACTGGCCTGGTGGCCGCTGCCAGCGTCGTCAATCCCCATGCCTCCGCTCAGTCCGACCACCAACCACCACCACACCCCAGTCCTCTTCACCTTATCTCATATTTCTCGAGATATCATTAGTTTTTACATGGGATTACTCCCATGAGGTCAATCACAACAAGTGTTTTTAAAAAAATGCATCTTGATGTTCCGTGCAATGCACGGATCTTGCTAATACTCCTACACAAGACTAAGTTGGTGATCTTTGGTGTGTACGCCATCCGTCGTTTCGACCATTAGATCTACATCTAAGGATTGTGAGGTAAGTTGTTGCCTTTCCTCACCAACATCCCACTTGTCTACCAATTTGCAGAAAAACCCATAATTAGTATCTTAAAACCAACCACATCCTCCCTGACCTCACCAAAACAGCCCAAGGAATATATTCTAATTGAAACATAATATATCTCTAGTGACATATGTATATCAAAACTAGAGTGTTTTGTACCAAGTTTGTGAATAAGTATTATTCTAATTATGATTCGTTGCAACAGACATGAACATTGCTAGTATTTCCAACCATGCATTTTTTCCTAGTATTCCATAGTTTCGAGTTTTCCATCAAGATATTAGTCACTCATGGTTGATATTTACTTTCAATCATGTACACATATGCACTATGTAACTAGCCTTGCTTATTGGCTTCCAAAGCTTAACTTTCACTCCTACTTACAATATGTAGAGTATTTAACAAAAAACTACCACTTTCAACCAGCCCTAGGAAGAATCTATTGTACAAAAAATAGCAAGAACATACCCAAAATTTCTTAATCCACGCCAAAAACTACTCAGCACCGTCCGTCTGGCCGCATGCTTGGTGTCTTTGTACCGTCTACTCGTCTGCAACCGACCGACTCTTTTCAAGATACCCTGCTTGCTGATGCCCGATCCTCGCAGGTGGCCCAGACACCGACTTGACGATCCTACGAAGGTTGCCGTGGTGCCCCTCGACATGCTACCACTACCTGTCCACCTGTCCTTCATGCGCGACCACTACTGGGCGGGCATGAAGGCCAACTAGATCGTCCTCATCCACCACACCGGTAGTCCGTGGCGTCTCGTGGATATCTACACCCAGCGAGAGATCACCCTTCCATCGTTGGATACCGCCGCCATCGAGCCTCGCGGCCCGCCGGACACTCCTGCCTACTACACACGAGACGCGTCAAGCTTTTGGCTCGACCTCTGTTTGCAGAAAGTTGTAATCTGCGAAGTGCCCACACCATCTGAAGACTACATAGATTACAAGCTCATTGCCTTGTTCAACATGGGATTAGTCTATCTGGAATCCGGTCGCCATACATGGGTATGGCTCATCATCAATCCCGTTGAGGCAACATTTCTGTCTGATGCTATAGTGCACGATGGCATCGTTTATGCGGTCGACACACAGATTGGCTGCCTATCTTTGGTGGAATCTATAAATCGTGTAATTGTTCTATCTCATCTCATCTTTACCTTATGAATCATTGCCTGTTCATTTGTTACAAATTTAGAATGCATAACATGTCTATAACCACAACATTGCTATATGTTCCTCTCATTTCCTAGATTTTTATGACCACACATGTTATTGTTAGAGTTGATATGAGAACAATTGGCATCTAATGATTGTTAGAATACATATTATGAGCATAACATCATGATTGCTATATGTTCCTCTCATTTACAAGATTTTTATAACAACGCATGTTATTGCTTAGAGTTGATATGAGAACAGTAGTAGTAAGTACTATGGTAGAATATGAGTAGGCGCTGTCATAGCTGTTTTCCTCTCATTGTTACATGATGTTTGAACCATGACATATTGCTAGAATATGAAAGCCATTGGCTTATTTTTTAACTTGGGGTATGATTATGACCACGGCATTGCAATTCTCTGTCTATGATATGTGTCACTGTTATAATAATCTTAATTCCACACATACTCTGAACATGATTGTTTATTTTTGTCCTTTTGGTCTCCAATTTGAATTATTGCAGCAGACGCAAATGCGCTGGCCTTCATGATTCCAGGACCTGGAATCATACCAGCCGATGGGTGCTGGTTTATCGCTTGTTCAGTTGACGGCGGTCATTTGATGCTCATTCGCACGTACCAAATTGACCAAACCATTACATCAAACCACATGCAGTACAATGCGTGGGGCGTTCGTGACATTGATGGCTATGGCTGCTTCGTGTTCGAGAAAGATCCCAGCTCCGTTGGGCCAGGCGTATTCAACTGGAGGCGGGTTTACAGCCTCGACAACCACTCCTTGTTCCTCGGGATCAATTATCCGATCATCCAACCAATCATCGATCATATCACGGCGATGATTACTGTGCTATCACAACTTCCATTCGCGAGGGGGCTGCGTTTACATCATACCATGGGTTTCATGAATCACCATATCCAGAGATTCGTCGACACAGCTTGTTGCCAGATAATCTTCAGTGTGTGAAAGGCATCAAGCTTCCATGCGATGGATGGCTTTTGCAAACCCGACATGCGGCGATGTGGTTCATGCCAACAGCAAATATGCACAACTTGATTCGTGCTGATATCTAGACTGAGCCATATATTCTGCTGCTGTAGCACGACCCTCTTTTGTTGGATATTATGTACTATTGTTAGTTTGAAGCACTCATATGGTTTGAAGGATATATACCTTCCTGGGATCAAGTGCATCCTAACTCACCTGCGTAGGATGTACTGATAATGATGGTGGAGATGTTGTGCAGAAGCCATATATATATATATATATATATATATATATATATATATATATATATATATATATATATATATATATATATATATATATATATATATATGTATACTGTAGCGCTAAACTATGCGAGAGCGCAAAACTCTTATTCTGCGCGCCGGTCGGTTGGAGTCTCACCCTGTTAATTGTTTGAGGGTAAAAGGAAGTAAAAAAATATAGTAATGTGTTTAATTTCTGTTACCACTCCATGTGCCCACCTCCTGGTCCGTTGCTTTGAACCACCCCACTAATCATGAAGGTAATACCGCATGCAAGAAAAAGTAACGAAGTTAAATTGGTTACTGCCAGTCACGCACGAGACTCCCATCCGCAAACTAGTCGTTCTTCTAATCTCGGTAAAAAAGCTAGCAACAATAGTAATTGAGTTAAATATATTACTATGAGCCATGCACAATCCAGAAACCATGGTAAAATAACTCGCAAATATGGTAATGGAATTACCATCGCCAGCAAACCAACCATTCTTCTAATCATGGTAAAATAGTTGGAAAATATGTAATGAAATTACCATAAGTTACAAATATGATAATGGAATTACCATCCTCATTTCCTGCAAACCAACCATTCTTCTAATCATGGTAAAATAGCTGGCAAATATGGTAATGGAATTACCACAAGTTGCAAATATAGTAATGGAATTACCACATGATGTAAATAAAACACACGATTCTTCTAACCATGGTAAAACTATGGAATTTTTTTTACTCCTTCATACAAAGTCCTTCCTCGGCACAAATATGCATGATTATTAGGTTCCTTCGCTAATTATGGTAAATTTATTAGCAGGTTCCTTTGCTAATTAGTATTGCTTCCACAGGGAGTACACAGTATCCGTTACCATGTGAATTGGCTCCTTACGATGGATGCATAATAGGCCGCGCTCCGCGGAGGAAGGTGTGCAGTGGGTGGTTTGGGGCTAATTAACGCACCGGTCGCTATTTGGCTCATGCGCGGGGCGGAGCGTACGATTACTTATTGTGCACTTTGGCTTATTTTAGCGAGCCTATATATATATATATATATATATATATATATATATATATATATATATATATATATATATATATATATATATATATATATATATCAGTTAGGCTTCAAGTGCGTACTTGTTAGTTAAACCTATGTATAAATTGTGACATTAAATACGACTAGTAAGTAGTACAATAGCAGTACTAGTATACGTCGGTCAAATTATTCATCATGTCTACACATTGAATTGACGTGACAACAAATTGCGCGTGAGGTCACACAAGAATCCCGATGGCGTGTTCGGGTATTCTGGACTTCAGATTTGGAGTACCACTTATCTGTCGAAATCTTTCATCATTCACTTAAAACAGTCGATTGATCATACATTGAGTACCATATAACTGGAATTACCAATGCAAGTCGAAGAAGGATTGGCCGGTGCTGGCGGCTGGCGTCAAGTTCAATCCCACGGATCAGGAGCTGATTGAGCACCTTGAGGCCAAAGTGAGTGCTGACAGCGTGAGATTTCAGTCTCCCATCGATTTGTTCATACCGACCATCGACAGCGAGCACGAAATATGCTACACCCAACCTGAGAAACTTCCAGGTAAGACACCGATCGGCCGTCTACTTGCACAAACATATTCCTTTGTTTATAGCTCTATTTTTCTTTTTAGATGCAGACCTGGTGAAGCAATTACAATTTGACAGTTAATAAAAAGTGAAACAAGTGACTGCAACATGCCAAAGATGTTATGAAAATGCCAACTAGGTACACTAAAACATGTATTCCACAATACTGCAGGTATCACACTGAGTGGCCTAAGGAAGCATTTCTTCCAGCGCAATTCCAGGGCATTCAAAAGGGGCACATGGACGCGTCGCAAGATACAGTCGGAATGCGGCATGCACGCGATGTGGCACAAGACCGGCAATACCTTGCCGGTGATGGTCAATGGCCGGCAGACGGGCAGCAAAAAGGTTCTGGTGCTGCACACCAACAAGAACTTCGACCAGCAGAGGACCAACTGGGTGATGCACCAGTACCACCTCGGGGACCTGGAGCAAGAGAAGGAGCGGGAGCTGGTCCTCTGCAAGATTTTCTACCAGACGAACACTAGGGCCAGGATTAAAAAGATTATAAGTTAGTTTGGTATTGGTAGTTGTACTACCTTGTCGTCCGCAAGTTGGTATTGTTGTTAACGATCTTTTGGTATGAACTTGCATTTGCTTCCAACCATCATGCCGAGAGTCGACGTGGATATAAAGCTGAATCATTTGTTTCGAAACGAATTTTCAGGCACCTGATTTTTATTTGATGGGTAGCATAAGCACCCGCCGTTCGAATTCCCAGTTCTCCAATTTTTCAAAACAAGTGCATGCACTTATTACCACGATAAAGAAAATATTCGTGCTGCATCCCAGTTATCAGTCTGTACTTGCAGAATTCTCTCGTTTATTAAGCACGTATATTGTTTTTTCAGGTCGAGCAAGTTTCAACTGGGCTGTAGACTGCCCAGGGTTGGTTTTGTTTTTAACAGGCCCAACCCATGGCGACAACGGGCACAAAGATCCAGCAGGTATCTACTGTCATCTGCCCCACCAGCGTTAGTTATATTTTGTCTTACAACATCCGCAGGCAATTTTTTTACTGAATCAAACACACAATCCAGTTCTATTTTCCTCTTGAAACGCATGTCCTACATCTGTTTTCTAATCTCTACCTATAGTTTTACTAGTTCATATAATGGTATCATTATATTGAAAACACATAAAATTCCCTTTTCATATTTACATCCTTATTTTTGTTGTTTTTTCCCACCAGCGCTGATTTTTTTACCACTGGTTTTCCCTTAAACCAACTCAATTGTCCCACGTCTTATTTGCTTACAAAAACAAAACGATGTTTTTGGCAAATCAATAAGTTCTTAAAAATATGTTTATCATTTCGGGATTACAACAGTTCGGACTCCACCGAAATATGCAAAATTAGGTTGAACTTTTTGACCGTGGTCCTGGGCAGAAAATGGGCTGTAATAAATTACTTAAGAATTAGCAAATGGGCTGCAAATTATAAAAAATAGCAAATGGGCTTTATGTTGTCTGCCACAGATTTGGAGGCTAACTTGTGGGCCTACTAAGTTCATGCGTACACAAGGTTTCTCAAAAAAGAAACTTAGTCAACAATCGACTCTACCAGCGTCAGACCGTTAGATGTCAATCTAACGGCAATCGTGCTTCTTCAGTCTCTGATCTTCCTGCCCCAGCCGCCCAAACCAGCGCCATCGGAACCGCCTGCTCCCGCCTCCCGTGGCTGGCAGTGCTGCCGGGCAGGCCTCACGGCCCCATCATACTCGCATCCCTGGCCTGTCTATCCCTCTATCAGCCACACCTCCTGTTATTTTTCGGCGATGGCAGCCGAACTAGTCAACCCTCGTACTCTCCACCACGTGGGCAGCCACTGCCGTGTCTTCCCCGGCTCCATGTCGTTCCCTTCGTAGGCCTCGCCGTCGTCCACCGCCCTGGTGCTCTCGGCGCGGCGTGGTCAACGATGCCCATCCAACGTCCGTAGTGCTTCTTCAACCTCTGGTCTTCTTGCCCCAGCCGCCCAAAGCAGCGCCGGTCGTGCCGCATGCTCATGCCTCGCATGGCCGGCTGTGCTGCCGCGGATGCCTCACTGTCCCCATACTACTCCCACCACTGGCCAGGCCATCCCTCCACTCACCCACTCCCCATGTTATTTTGCGGTGACGGCAGCCTGATACGTCTCCAACGTATCTATATTATTTGATTGTTCCATGCTATTATATTACCCCTTTTGGATGTTTATGGGCTTTATTTTACACATTTATATCATTTTTGGGACTAACCTACTAACCGGAGGCCCAGCCCATATTGCTGTTTTTTTGCCTATTTCAGTATTTCGAAGAAAAGGAATATCAAACGGAGTCCAAACGGAATGAAACCTTCGGGAGCGTGATTTTTGGAATGAACGTGATCCGGAGAGCTTGGAGTGCAAGTCAAGAAGCTCACGAGGACCCCACGAGATAGGGGGCCGCGCCCCCCTGTAGGGCGCGCCCCCTGTCTCGTGGGCCCCTCAGGCGGCCACCGACGTACTTATTCCTCCTATATATACCTACGTACCCCGAAAACATCCAGGGGCACCACGAAACACAATTTCCACCACCGTAACCTTCTGTATCCGCGAGATCCCATCTTGGAGCCTTTGCCGGCACTCTGCCGGAGGGGGAATCAACCACGGAGGGCCTCTACATCAACATCCTTGCCCCTCCGATGAGTTGTGAGTCGTTTACCACAGACCTACGGGTCCATAGTTAGTAGCTAGATGACTTCTTCTCTCTTTTTGGATCTCAATACAATGTTCTCCCCCTCTCTTGTGGAGATCTATTCGATGTAAACTCTTTTTGTGGTGTGTTTGTCGAGATCCGATGAATTGTGGGTTTATGATCAAGTTTATCTATGAATAATATTTGAATCTTCTCTGAATTCTTTTATGTATGATTGAGTTATCTTTGCAAGTCTCTTCGAATTATCAGTTTGGTTTGGCCTACTAGATTGGTCTTTCATGCCATGGGAGAAGTGCTTAGCTTTCGGTTCAATCTTGCGGTGTCCTTACCCAGTGACAAAAAGGGTTGCAAGGCACATATTGTATTGTTGACATCGAGGATAACACGATGGGGTTTATATCATATTGCATGCGTTTATCCCTCTACATCATGTCATCTTGCTTCATTCATTGCTCTGTTCTTATGAACTTAATACACTAGATGCAGGCAGGAGTCGGTCGATGTGTGGAGTAATAGTAGTAGATGCAGGCAGGAGTCGGTCTACTTGTTATGGACGTGATGCCTATATACATGATTATGCCTAGAGAATCTCATAACTATGCGCTTTCTATCAATTGCTCGACAGTAATTTGTTCACCCACCGTAATACTTATGCTATCTTGAGAGAAGCCACTAGTGAAACCTATGGCCCCCGGGTCTATCTCTTATCATATTTACTTTCAATCTACTTTCATTTGCATCTTTACTTTTGTATCTATATAATAAAATACCAAAAATATATTTATCTTATCATACTATCTTTATTAGATCTCACTTTCACAAGTGGCCGTGAAGGGATTGCCAACCCCTTTATTGCGTTGGTTGCGAGTTCTCAGTTTGTTTGTGTAGGTGCGTGGGACTTTTGAGGAGCCTCCTACTGGATTGATACCTTGGTTCTCAAAACTGAGGGAAATACTTACACTACACTTGCTGCATCACCCTCTCCTCTTTGAGGAAAACCAACGCAAGCTCAAGACGTAGCAAGAAGGATTTCTGGCGCCGTTGCCGGGGAGGTCTTCGCTCAAGTCAAGACATACCAAGTACCCATCACAAACCCATCTCCCTCGCATTTACATTATTTGACATTTGCCTCTCGTTTTCCTCTCCCCCACTTCACCCTTGCCGTTTTATTCGCCCTCTCTTTCCCAATCTCCTCCTCTCTTTTTCGTTTGCCTTCCCGTTACCATGGCCGAATCAAAAAGAACTAAGGGCCCTTTCCTAGGTTCTAGTACCTTGGATAACCCCTCTATCCTCGCTGAGCTCGTGAATAATGACGCTATAGAAAGACCCACCGGGGACTCCAATGAAATATTGAATAATTTTGATGAGGATGACTCTGGAATCTTTCGCTATTTACTTGATGAGTCTTTAAAAGATGCTTGGGATAGGTTATTAAGGATTCGGGCTAGCTATGTGCCACAATATCAAATTGAAGATTACTTAAAAAGTTTTTATGTTGGCTTGCCCACTTATTTTAAACAAGTTTTAGATTCTATTTTTGAAGGAAGTTTTCTTGAAAGGGATGCTATAGATACTTATAAAAAAATAAGAACCATATTTGGGCACCCTATGAATGATAATGTTGAATCAACTACTCTCTTGTGCTTTTATCAAAATGAAATTATTAAAGAGATGAAGTTTAGTTTAGAGGCAAACTTCTGTAATGTGCGTAATCTTACTTATTCCATTAATGGCCATGTGCTTACCTTAAATAGAATAATGAATGCTATAGAGAGGAGATCCTCCTCTCCTAGTGCCAAAGATGGCACTCGTTAGATCTATCCTTGCTTTTATGCCTAGCTAGGGGCGTTAAACGATAGCGCTAGTTCGGAGGCAACCCAATTTTATTTGTGTTTTTTGTTTTTGCTCCTGTTTAGTAATAAGTATTGCATCTACCTTCTGTTTAGATGTGTTTTTATCTTTTAATTAGTGTTTGTGCCAAGTTAAACCTATAGGATCTTCTTGGATGATAGTTATTTGATCTTGCTGTAATTTCCAGAAACTTTTGGTTCACGAAAAAAATTGTTAAAAATCACCAGAACGTGATAAAATAGTGATTCCAATTGCTTCTGATCAATAAACAAATTTCATAGATCGTCCTATTTTGGTAGGATTTTTGGAGTTCCATAAGTTTGCGTTTGTTACAAATTACTACAGACTGTTCTGTTTTTGACAGATTCTGTTTTTCGTGTGTTGTTTGCTTATTTTGATGCATCTATGGCCAATAAAATAGCTTATGAACCATAGAGAAGTTGGAATACAGTAGGTTTAACACCAAAATAAATAAAGAGTGAGTTAATTACAGTACCTTATGTGGTGGTTTTGTTTTCTTTCACTAACGGAGCTTATAAGATTTCCTGTTGAGTTTTGTGTTGTGAAGTTTTCAAGTTTTGGGTAAAGCTTTTATGGACTATGGAATAAAGGGTGGCAAGAGCCGCTTGGGGATGCCCATGGCACCCCAAGATATTCAAGAATAGCCAAAATCCTAAGCTTGGGGATGCCCCGGGAAGGCATCCCCTCTTTCGTCTTCGTTCATTGGTAACTTTACTTGGAGCTATATTTTTATTCGCCACATGATATGTGTTTTGCTTGGAGCGTCGTGTATTATATTAGTCTTTGTCCTTTAGTTTACCACAATCATACTTTCTTTACACACCTTTTGGGAGAAGCCTATTTGATTAGAATTTGCTAGAATACTCTATGTGCTTCACTTATATGTTTTGAGATAGTTTTTGCTCTAGTGTTTCACTTATATCTTTTAGAGCACGGTGGTGTCTTAATTTTGAAGAAATTTGTAGTCTCTCATGCTTCACTTATATTATTTTGAGAGTCTTTTAGAACAGCATGGTATTTTCTATGGTTATAAAATTGGTCCTAGAATGGTAGGCATCCAAGTTGGGTATAATAAAAACTATCATAGGAAGTGAATTGGATGCTATGATCAATTTGATGCTTGATAATTGTTTTGAGATATGGAGGTAGTGATATTAAAGTCATGCTAGTTGGGTGATTATGAATTTAAAGAATGCTTGTGTTGAAGTTAGCAAGTCCAGTAGCATGCACGTATGGTTAAAGTTGTGCAACAAGTTTGAAACATGAAGTGTACCTGGCTTGTGCATCCTTATGAGTGGCGGTCGGGGACGAGCGATGGCCTTTTCCTACCAATCTACCCCCCTAGGATCATGCGCATAATGCTTGGTTTTTTATGACTTGTAGATTTTTGCAATAAGTATGTGAGTTCTTTATGACTAATCTTGAGTCCATGGATTATACGCACTCTTACCCTTCCATCATTGGTAGCCTCTTCGGTACCGTGCATTGCCCTTTCTCACATTGAGAGTTGGTGCAAACTTCGCCGGTGCATCCAAACCTCGTGATATGATATGCTCTATCACACATAAACCTCCCTATATCTTCCTCAAAACAGCCACCATACCAACCTATTATGGCATTTCCATAGCCATTCCGAGATATATTGCCATGCAACTTTCCACCGTTCCGTTCATCATCATCATGACATACTTTACTTTTGTCATATTGCCATTGCATGATCATGTAGTTGACATCATATTTGTGGCAAAGCCACCATGCATTATTATTCATACATGTCACTCTTGATTCATTGCACCATCCCGGTACACCGCTGGAGGCATTCATATAGAGTCATATCTTGTTCTAGTTTCGAGTTGTAATCCTTATGTTGTAAACAATAGAAGTGTGATGATCATCATTATTAGAGCATTGCCCAAAGAAAAAAAAGGAAAAAAAGAAAGGACAAAAAAAGAAAAAGAAAAAAAGGAGAAAAAGAAAAAAAAGAAAAAAAGAATAAATAAATAAAAAGGGCAATGTTACTATCTCTTTTTCCACACTTGTTCTTCAAAGTAGCACCTTGTTCTTCATGTAGAGAGTCTCATATACTGTCCTTCAAAGTAGGACCATGTTTTTCATATAGTGAGTCTCATAAGTTGTCTTTTTCATACTAGTGGGAATTTTTCATTATAGAACTTGGCTTGTATATTCCTACGATGGGCTTCCTCAAATGCCCTAGGTCTTCGTGAGCAAGCAAGTTGGATGCACACCCACTAGTTTTATTTTGTTGAGCATTCATTTATAGCTCTAGTGCATCCGTTGCATGGCAATCCCTACTCCTCATGTTGACATCAATTGATGGGCATCTCCATAGCCCGTTGATTATCCTCGTCAATATAAGACTTTCTGCTTTTTTGTCTTCTCCACACAATCCCCATCATCATATTCTATTCCACCCATAGTGCTATATCCATGGCTCGCGCTCATGTATTGCGTGAGGGTTGAAAAAGTCTGAGATTATTTAAGTATGAAACAATTGCTTGGCTTGTCATCGGGGGTATAGAAGTTGGGAACATCTTTGTGTGACAAAAATGAAGCATAGCTTAACTATATGATTTTGTAGGGATGAACTTTCTTTTGCCATGCTATTTTGAGAAGACATGATTACTTTGATTAGTATGCTTGAAGTGTTACTATTTCTTTTATAAGTATGAACTTTTATTTTGTATCCATTTGGATCTGAACATTCATGCCACAATAAAGAAAATTACATTATGAATTATGCTAGGTAGCATTCCACATCAAAAATTCTCTTTTTTATCATTTACCTACTCGAAGACGAGAAGGAATTAAGCTTGGGGATGCTTGATACGTCTCCAACATATCTATAATTTTTGATTGTTCCATGCTATTATATTACCCCTTTTGGATGTTTATGGGCTTTATTTTACACATTTATATCATTTTTGGGACTAACCTACTAACCGGAGGCCCAGCCCATATTCCTGTTTTTTTTTGCCTATTTCAGTATTTCGAAGAAAAGGAATATCAAACGGAGTCCAAGCGGAATGAAACCTTGGGAGGCGTGATTTTGGAGCGAGCGTGATCGGAGAGCTTGGAGTGCAAGTCAAGAAGCTCCGAGGACCCCACGAGATAGGGGCGCCCCCCTGTAGGGCGCGCACCTGTCTCGTGGGCCTCGGCGACCACCGACGTACTTCTTTGTCGGGAAGCTGATCCACGAACACCTATGGGACCGGCGGACCGAGCCCCTTCGGTTCGGGGGCGGAGATCGCACGAAAGAGCAGATCGAGGAAGCACACGAAAGCAGTTTACCCAACCGGAGCTCTCCGGGAGAGAACACTCCTACTGCTGCATGTCCGAGTGTATTGAGTTCTTGCTCGGGAGCGCTGAGTGCTACAGTACACACTAGCTGCTAACGAGACCGAGCGTGAGTGTTTTTTCTCCCTTCGAAACCCCTCCCACGTTGCGCATGGGCCTCCTTTTATATGCTCAAGGGGTCTCCGACAGGTGGCAACGTAGACAAGGGTAAAAATGGAAAAGGAATTGCGGTTGGTACAACTACCTGTACAGTGTATCATACCTAACCCTGACGGCAGGGGACAAAGGCATTAAATGCCAGTCTATGTCGCCCAAACAGTGCAAAAAGGGACCGTCAGGGACGCCACCGCTTGCCACGATGGCAATCTTGTCAGCGTCGCTTGCCACCGCGCACCGCTGGCCGCACCGTCTCTTGCCACGCGCTACCGAAAGGTCGAGGCGACACGTTGGTGGATGTCTTGGAGCGGAGTACAGTGTAGTAGTTTGCGCGGCAAGCGCCTTGCCATGATCGTTGTCTTGTTGCATCCGGAAGCTTGTCGATCACGGGCCTCGCCGGGGCAGCGTGGCGCGTCGCGGCAAGTTCCTTGAAATGCCTTGGTTGGCCTTCCGGCAAGCTCCTCTTGCGGGGCCTTATCTCCTTGGCTTGAATACTTTGTTCTTGAATGGTTCCAAAGGAACGCGGAGGACCTTGGCGGTCACCGGCAAGCCTTGCCTTGCTGGTGCTGCAACTGCCGTGCACAAGTTCGGGATACTAGGGTACCCTACTCTAGTACACCGACAGAGCCCCGGCCTGGGCCACCTACGGTGCCGAAGCTGTTGGGCCAGGCCCAAAACAGGCACGGCACGCAGCGGCCTGGTTACGCCGTATCTCACCTGTATCCACCACACCCTCCACAGGCAGCACGCGTCAAATGCGGCGTCGTGGGAGAGATCGTGGGTGGTTTCTTTATTCGGAAAGGCGGGCGTCGCCCCTCCCTCTTTATAAGCAAGGGAAGCAGGGCAGTCCGCCCATCTCGCCGTTGCTATCCCAATCTCAAAACCTCCGCCGCTCCCCCTTCTTCCCAAAGCTGAAAAAGAGCAGCGCTCCGCTTCCCCATCGCCACCAGCATCACCTGCGCCGTCGATCTCCCCACCACCTCCGCCATGGCTCAAAGCCGACAAGGGAAGGTCGTGAAGTCGACCGGCGCAGCGGCTCATGGCGCTGCGAAAGGAGCGGCAATCTCCCCCAGCTCGCCTTGAAGGAGCTGAGGAGTACTACTACCTCTTACGGTCGGCGGAGGCGAGCGCATCAGCGTCTGAAGGTACTCCCGGCTGCCGCTTGAACTGGCTCGAATGGATACCCTTTCTTGCGCTGTTCTTCTCTGCGGGCTCTGCCCGCCTTTCTCTGAATTTTTCGTGATATCGCGAACACCTACGGGTTCCGCCTCCTTGACTTCACCCCAATGCCGTTCGACCATGGCGGTTTCGCACATCTCTGCGAAAACTTTGTCGAATCTATCAAGCGTAGCTCTTTTCCGCCACTTCTTTATGCCCGAGTTGAGAGAGGGATCCTCTTTCGATGGAATCACTTGGATCTCAAGAACCGGTGAAGGAAGCTTATACGGAGGAGAGCTCCGCAGCAAGTGGGATGAATGGAGAGCGGTGGTGCTGGATTGTCGAGGAGAACCGCGGCCGTTTCGCCCAGCGCCAAGCCCGATGGTCTTGGCAGCGATTGGAGCAGCGTGGCCCGGAAGGCGCTAGGCTGAAGATTGCCGTCACCGGATCCTCGCCTTAGGCTTGCGGGCTCATTGTAAGCGCCGTTGGCGCGGATTTTCTTCGTCGCCGCGCCGCCCCCCTGCGAGAGGAGGAGACCCGCTGGGAGTTCGAGAATGCGGCGGATATCATGAGGCTGCGCCGGGCCTCAATTTTAACTTCACAACATCCCAGGCGGGCGCGATGCTCTGGAACTGTTCAAGCACGATCCTGAACATCCGGGCGTTCAGGTTGCCGAGGAGTGTCGTTCGCTGTGCAACAACTCCTCGCTCAACCGCATCCGTGCAATGATGCGCTGTCGCGACTCGCATGGAATTGTCCCAACTTGGCAAAGCCTGCAGATGGCGTCGTGCAGGAGTTCTTTGACGGCCTGGTAGAAGTGCCGGTCCGCCCGATGAACAGAAGAGCCTCATCCGCGACACCACCGATGATGAGATGCAGCGCGCCGCCACCGAGCTGGAAGAAGCGGCGGCAGCGGCTGCATGGCGCAGTTCAGTTCACCGTGGAGGAGGCGAAAGCAGAGGCGGCAAGCCTTGTCGGCGAGAGGAGCTTGCGGCGAGGAAGAGCTTGTCGAACTGAAGCTGAGTCGGCGAGCCCGCCGAGGGTGCGGCGACTTGTTGAAGAACGGCTCCTCCTCCTCCCACCTTCAGCCAGCTCGCGCATAGCGGAGCCCTAGCCCCACCAAGAAGGCGTCTTCGCAAGGCGGGGGCGTGGCGGGCGGCAGATGAGTCAACGACCGCCGTGCGCGCGACGCGCTCTACATGGCACGCCTTGTTGCCAGCAGGGGCGCCTCACGCCGCTGCGGCAAGCTGGGCGGGTCTTCGGTCTACCGCTACTGCTCCTGCCAAGCGGACAAGGAACCTACTCCTCCGCCTCGTCGCACGGAGGCGAGCGAGTCGATCTCTCTGCGCTCAGCTCCGGCGAGGAAGAAGAAGAGTAAGATTCTTTCTGTACTTGTAGTTCTTCATTTTGTTGCTTTGTGTTGTATCTGATTTGCTTTACTCTGAACCCATTCCTTTTCGGGGCTGGCCCGGAGAGTGGCGAAGAGCCAAGGTCCAGTGATTGTCATCGAGGGCGAACCCACCGCGACAGCAGGAGGCGTGTCGAGACCACCTTGCGGACCGGCAACCCTTCCCCAAAGCAGCCCCTAGTGCAGCCCCCATCGTAAGTATATGGTTTACTTCTTGCTGTTAGGCGTGCATGGGTGCTCTTTTTTTTGCTGATATTTGACTGTTGGTTTGTGTAGGAGCAGAGCAGCCTCACCAGGAGTGCCCGGAAGCCGCTCCCGAAATGCCATCTGCTTCGACTACACCGCCAAGGGAGGATTCCCCGGCAAGGGAGCGTTCTCCGGCAAGGGAGACTTCTCCGGCAAGGGATAGTTCTCCGGCAAGGGATAGCACCAGCGTCCCTCCGGTGGTTGAGACCACGACTGCAGATCCTAATACGAGTAATCCTCTCGCTTGAAAACTTCCTTGTGTTCTTCTTCTTCTGATTTTCTTTTTGGATATTTGCTTGATTTTTCTTCCTTTTCCGGTCGTCAGATCCATCTGCCACGGTGCCGATGGAAACCGAGGTCGCCGGCGAGGAGGACGCGCGCGGCAATACCGACGACGCCGCTGAAGAAGAAGAAGCTGGCGCTGATGATCCCGCCGGCGGAGAGGCTACCAAAGCTGCCGCCGCAGAAGCTGGCGAGGGGTCCGGCGATCGCACTGACGGCCCTGTGGCTGCAGGAGCGCCAGGCGCTACGCCGACCGCCGATCCCTTCGCCGCTGCTGCAGCGTCAGGCTCCGAAGAGCCCCAGCCCGGCGCCTATTTGAAGGCTGGCGATGGCGTCTTCATCAAGCTCCCCTAGGCGTCGAGCTCCAGGGCGCCGACCGAAGGAGAAACCTTTGATGAAGAGTTGCTCGCCTCCGCTGGCCGACGCTGGTCGACGCGCCGAAAGCAGCGATGGCGAGCCCGAGGAGGAGCAGCTGCTGCGAAGCTGTTGTCGCTCTCTGCGCCGGCTGTGCCAAGCTGGTATCGAGAAGCGCTTATCGCGAAGGTGGGAGCGGATATCGAGTAGCGGGGAGCTCGGGGCCTCAACCAGAAGCTCTCCGGTCCACGGCAAAGGCGGAGCAACTTCGCCGAGGCGTAAAGCCTTCCTCCGCGAGAAGGCTGAAGTGAAAAGCAACAACGGCTTGCTGCCGAGAAGCTGTCTGCGAGGAAGGCGAGTTAGGCGCAGCGGAAGGTTAACCTTGACAGCCACGAGGAGGAGCTTGCGCAGCGAGCAAACATTGGCGGGGCTCTCAAGGAAGCGAGGATGCTGCCGCAACCACGAGGCCGCCAAGAAGGAGCTGGAGAGCGAAGGTGGCGCATGGCGGAGGCCGATCTCAAGGTGGCGGCGAGGCTTCTGTGCTCAAGCGTGGCGCGAGAAGGACGCCTACACCCTTGACGAGCTGCAGGGTCGTCTCGCCGAGAGGAGCAAGGAGCTTAGCGCCGCCAAGGACTCCAACGCAGATCTTGAGTTGAAGCTGACTACTTTGACCAAGACGCTGGACGGCGCCAGGGAGCGGGAGGTGGCCTTGGAGGAGAAGATCAAGGCCGACGAGGCGCTGCTGGCGAGTGTTGCTGCCGCCCAGAACACTTTTAGGGAGAATGTGGAGCACCGGACCGAGGGTCTCGTGGATGTTGCCGCAGCCATCGACAAGGAGCTGGCGCAGCTGGGGATGGATGATCTCGGGTATTCCTCCGATGAGCACCTCCAACCCAGCGCCAAGCTCAGCTTGTTCTTCGAAGGCGTGGCGACGGCCCTCCAGCGACTCCGGGAGAAGATCCCAAAGCAGCTGGCCGACGAGTCGCGCATGATCTGTGCGGGAGCTCTTCAAAAGGTGCTGGTGAAGGTGGCCTTCCGCAACCCAGGCCTCAACCTCACCAACGTCCTCAAGACCTTGCCGCCGGATGCTGATCTGGAAGCGCTCAAGACCCTTGTTGCACCCATTGTGGACAAGGTGAGCGGGATCAAGAGGGTTGAGGGCGACTGCGTAGATTAGGCCGCCCGTTTTCTCCTTTTCTTGTCGCCGGTGGCCATGTTATGGGAACAATCTGTTAGAGCTGCGACAAGCTATCTTGTAATATGACTCTATTTCGGGTAGCGATTGCTATGTTATTTCCTTTACTTGATTCCTTCCTTTGTATGCTTTTGCGCTACGCTTTTAGGGAACTTGTCGGCGCAGGCACCTTAGCCACGAGCGCTGAGTGCGGGACGTCAGCAGCCTGCTGGCGGTGCCACTACCGACAAGAAACCTTGTCGCAACTAGTCGCAGCTCACTTAAATTGTTGAGCGGACTCAAAACAAAGTAAGGGCGCAACTAGCTACGAGTTGGTTCCTCCACGCACAAGTTTTCCATACAAAGCACGGTCGTTCGAGGAAGATAACTTAAAAATTTTAAAACTGATTGCTCAAACTTTAGCAACTTAGCTTTTCTGTCGTTTGCTTCCCGGTAAGGCGAAACTTCTTCTTGAACGGCGCTTGGTCCACACCATTGTCTTCTCCTTTCCCCGGCAAACTTGTGGGCGAGGAACCTTCCTTTCTTTGAGAAGAAAGAAGAAAATAAAGATATGGAGCCTTACGACTCGTTATCGCTACGGGGTAGGCGCTGCACAAAGTGTCGAGATAGCATGCAAAAAAGTAGAAAGCATGAAATTGACAAGATGTGCGGAGCACATGAGCTTTACTTATGCACGGGGTCTGCGCCCGGCTTCGTACAAAGGATTACATGCAACATTGGCAAGACTTGTACAAAAGGTGGTTGCCGGAACAGGTTCCAGCAACCGCGCCCTACGGGTAAAACTTACAAAGATGCTCAATGTTCCAGGAGTTGCTCACCGGAAAGCCATCTTCGGTCTCAAGGCGGACAGCGCCAGGCCTAGTGACTCGTTTCACCCGGTAAGGGCCT
Source organism: Aegilops longissima (assembly GCA_021605205.1). Lineage (NCBI taxonomy): Eukaryota > Viridiplantae > Streptophyta > Magnoliopsida > Poales > Poaceae > Aegilops > Aegilops longissima. Next base: position 56,308,353 of record CM038678.1, read on the forward strand.
TCCCACTTCAGCGTCAACTTGTTGGAATTCTTGGCGGACTGAACGCGCCGAAGAACAAGGTCGCCTTCCTCGAGACTTCTGGCATTAACTTTGCGGCTATGGTAGCGGCGCAAAGCTTGCTGGTATCGAGTAGCTCGTACAGCGGCCTGAAGACGGTCCTCCTCAAGGAGCAGCGCGTCATCTTGTCGCAACTGCTCTTGCTCAAGCTCATCATAAGCGAGCACTCGAGGTGACCCGTATACGAGTTCCGTGGGGAGAACTGCCTCTGCTCCATAGACTAGAGTGAAAGGTGTCTGGCCAGTGGCTCGATTTGGCGTCGTCCTGATCGACCAAAGAACCACCGACAGCTCCTCAATCCAGTTCTTTCCGCACTTGTGCAGCCTGTCGAAAGTCTAGGTCTTGAGCCCGTGCAGCACTTCAGCATTCGCCCTCTCCGCTTGACCGTTACTTCTCGGATGAGCAACAGAAGCGAAGCAGACCTTGGCGCCAAGATCTTGGGCGTCTTGCATGAAGGTGCGGCTCGTGAATTGTGTTCCGTTGTCGGTGATGATCTGTTAGGGATCGAAGCGGCAAACAATCGACTGAAGAACTTGATCGCCGACCGTGCTGTCACCTTCTCTCTGCTTCCACTTCCGGCCACTTTGTGAACTTGTCGATTACAGCGTACAAGTACTCAAAGCCCCGACAGCTCGGGAAAGGGGCCGAGGATGTCGAGCCCCAGGACGAAAATGGCCGGGATAAAGGGATCGTCCGGAGAGCTTGAGCTGGCTGGTGTATCTGCTGGAATGGAACCGCACGCTTCACACTTGGTTACTTGTGCGGTTGCATCACGGAGGGCTGTCGGCCAAAAGAAACCTTGCGGAGCGCTTTGCGGCAAGTGCTCTTCGCCAATGTGGTGACCACATATGCCTCCATGTATCTCGCCAACAGCTTTTGTCCGTCTTCCCGGTGAATACACTTCAATTTCACGCCGTTGAGTCTTCTTACATGCAGTGTGTTGCCGACAAACTGGTACATACTTGACTGCCGGGCTACTCATTCCGCTTCTTCTTGTTCTTCGGGAAGTTCTCCTGTCTGAAGGAAACGGACAATCTGCTGTGCCCATGCTGGAGCTTGCGGCAAGACAACAAGGACTAAAGGCACATCTGCTGCTGCGGGAACATCCGCTTCTCTGGCGAGAACATGCGGCTCATTTGGAGCTTGGCGTTCCCGGCAAGCTTGCGGAGCAAAACTTGTCGGGAGCGTCTGCTTCAACGGAACAAACCCTAGGGCTTGCCGGAGCAGACTGCTCCTCAGCACCCTTGGTGTTGATCTTGAGGACCTTCTTGGCGGCGGTTTCAGGGAGCTCTGCCGGAAAATAGTCACCAGAAATCAACTTCCTCTTGTTCTGTCCAGTTGATGGCGTTACAGACGGTTGAGTCAGTTTGAGCACAAAGATCCCTGGTTCCACAGGTAACTTAAGTGCGGCGCACTTCGACAAGCCATCGGCAATGTCGTTCTGAGCTCTTGGAACATGTTCCATCTGTAGGCCGTCAAAGTGCTCTTCCAGCTTTCTCACTTCATCAACGTAAGCTTCCATCAACGGACTTTGATAATTCTTGTTCACTTGGCGGACGACAAGCTGTGAGTCACCCCTGACAATGAGCTTCTTGATCCCAAGGTCTGCTGCGATCCTGAGACCGGCAAGCAAACCTTCATACTCTGCAGTATTGTTCGTTGCTTGCTCCTTGGGAAAGTGCATCAGGACTACGTACTTGAGGTGCTCTCCGGTGGGTGCAACAAGTAGCACGCCCGCACCGGCGCCTTGCAGCAAGAAGGCACCATCAAAGTACATCAGCCACTCTTTGCTTGCTTCCTTGGCGGGATGCTCGTTTGGAATTTCTTCATCTTGTGTTGGCGTCCATTCTACTATGAACTCCGCCAGCGCTCGCTTTGGATAGTTGAAGTGCTCTCAAACTTGAGGCCAAAGCTTGACAGTTCGATGCCCACTCGACAATCCTGCTGTTGCTTACGGATTTTGCAGTATCCTCTTCAGCGGAAAGCAGTGGCGACTATGATCTCATGTGCTTGTAAGTAATGGCGCAGCTTTCTCGAGGCCATGAGAAGGCGAAAAGCAATTTCTGCACACCGAGTACCTTGACCTAGCCCCTGCGGAAGGGAACCGACAAACTAAACTGGGCGCTGCACCATTCTTTTTCAGATCTTCTCACGGCGCTGCGCAGATCCATCTTTGTCGGGACCAAAGCTTGCGGTGAAGTCCCTTGCTTGTCATTGGATGCATCTGCCGTGGTTCTTTGGCTCATCATCCGCTTCCTCTCCGCTACTAACGCATCACTAACCACTTGATTGGTTGCCGCTATATATAGCAGCAACTTCTCTTGTGGCTTAGGTGCGACAAGTGTTGGAGTGAAGGACGATTATCTCTTTAAGTCCTGCGGTGCAGCCTCCGCTTCGAGTCCATTTCATTGGACCTGCCCTTTTCAATATTTTGAAAAATGGCAGGCGTGCTCAGCAGAACCTAGAGATAAACCTCTTTGAGAGCAGCTACGCAACCGCAAGTCTTCATACATCCTTGACGCGCTTTGGTGCTTCAATCTGCTCAATGGCCTTGATCTTGTCGGGATTGGCTTCAATTCCCGCTGAGACACGAAGAATCCGAGAAGCCTGCCGGAGGGGACTCCAAACACACACTTCTCGGGGTTGAGCTTGAGGTTGATCTTGCGCAGATTTGCAAAGGTTTCGTCTAAATCTTGAATCAGAGTCGCCTTGTCTTTGCTCTTGACCACTATGTCATCCATGTATGCTTCCACATTTCTGTGTATTTGCGGCTCAAAAGCGTCATGGACTACCCTTGCAAATGTTGAACCAGCATTCTTTAAACCGAAAGGCATCCGTACGAAACAGTAGGTGCCACATGGGGTGATGAATGCGGTCTTCTCCTCATCCTCTTCTGCCATGAAGATCTGATGGTATCCTGAGTATGCATCAAGGATTGAAAGCAAGTCACATCCGGTCGTGGAGTCAACAATCTGGTCGATGCGCGGCAAGGGAAATGGGTCTTTGGGACAAGCTTTATTGACATCGGTAAAGTCGATACAAAGCCTCCATTTCCGTTTGCCTTGCGCGACTACTGAGGTTGGCCAACCACGAGGATGGAGCACTCCTCGACAAGGCCTGCTGCTTCCAATTTCTTGATTTCTTCTGCGATGAATTCTTGGTGCTCCTTGCTGTTTTTCGACTTTACGCTTGACGGGCGCGCATGAGGACAGAGCGGCAAGATGGTGCTCAATTACTTTCACGGGAACACGGGGATGTCGGGACGGTTGCCACGCAAATCGTCGGCGTTCGCCCGAGGAAAGCAACGAAGCGGCGCTTTCCTATTTAGGGTCGAGAGTGGCGATGGTAAAGGTACCACGGTGCCATCCTCCTTGGTGGACACCTTCTTGGTCTCTGGTGGAGCTGCCATTGTCTTCTTACACTTGCGGTGGAGCTCGATGGTGCGTCCTCGACGGTAGCGCAACACTCGAAGAGGTGCACTTGCTGGAGGGCAGCAGAACTCTTGCGGACTTGGTCTTCTTCTTCGCCGGGAGCTTCAGCGGCAAGTGACTTGCGATCTGTTGCGGCTGCTGCTTCCGGTAGATCTTGTCGGCGCAGATAAGAGCATCCTTCTTGTCGCCGAGGACAGAGATGACACTTATCGGCCTGGCATCTTCAGCATGTTGTATGCATAGTGAGAGGCTGCCATGAATTTGGCGAGTCTTTGGACGGCCGAGAATCCCATTGTAAGGCAATGGGAAGTCAACAACGTCAAAAGTGACCCTCTCGATCACGAAGTTCAACTCGCTGCCAAATGTCACCGCAACGTGATCTTTCCTTCGCTTGCTCCTTCCGGGTTGATTCCTTGAAATGTGCGGTCTCTTGAGCTCGCCATCGGGGATCTGGAGTTTCGGATTACCGTGGAGGAGATCAGGTTCAAGCCGCCCGCCGTCAACTAGCATCTTAGTGACCTTGAGGTTGCGGATAGTTGGTGAAACCAACATCGGCAAGCACCGACCGTAGTTATGCGATCGGGGTGGTCCTCAATATCAAAGATGATAGGCGTCTGGACCATTTCGAGGCTTGCATGACTCGACGGATGGTTACGCCGCATTGACTTCCGCATCCTTTGCTTGAGCTGGCGGTGTGAAGTATGCGAGAAGCACCGCCGTCAACGCACAAGACCTCTCGTGGCTTTCGGAACTCCTGCTCATCGGTCTCGTCATCATCCATATCTTCATCGTCGTCGTCATCTTCATCCTTATCGCGGCGCGGAGGTCTGTCTCCTTCTTGCTGCTTGGCCTTTGCATGGCGTCCTCCTCGGCTGGGGCGTTTCTTGCCGGCTCCTCCAGCACCTTCCTGGATCTTCTCCTTGTCGCGTCGCTCTTATTCAGCCTTTTGCTGCTCGACAAGCTGCTCGACCTTCTTGCAGCTCTGGAGGTCATGGCCCTTGGTGCAGTGGATCTTGAAGTACTGCTTGTTGGCTCCGTCCTGCTTGTCGGCGACCGCCACAGCCTGGTAGTTGGTGCCCGCGGCAATCTCCTTGCCGGAGTTACCAGCTTTGGCTTTGTTGGCGCCACCTCCGTTGCCGGACTGCTCAACGACTAGCACATCTTTGCCTTTATTCTTCCTGTTATTCCGCCGCCGGGTTTTCTTTGCCGGGGCAGCTTCCTCACTATCAGATCCTCCTGCTTCTGTATTCTCTCCGGGGAGTTTCCTCCCTTCCTCAGCACGTGCACACTTGTCGGCCGGGGCATATAGCTCATCGGCGTCCCTGATCTTGCACATCGCCATCTCCTCCGCATCCTGCGGTTTCGCATGTTCGATGGAGCAGCGCTGATTACCGTGGCGGGGTGGACATACGGGATGTTGTCTTTGTCGCGGCTGAATCTCTGGATGTACTTGCGCAGGGGCTCTCCTTCCTTACGGGCGGCAGATGAAGGTCGCTCTCTTGGCCATGAGGCTTGTGGCGCTGTAAAGCGCCGACAAACTGATGGCATAGGTCTGCCGGGAGGAAATGGAGTTGTCCGGCAAGTGCATGAGCCAGATCGACATTGGGCTTGAGCACCGCGGAAGTAGTTGGCGAGGATCTTGTCGTCTCGCCCCGCAGCTTGCACCGCGATGGTGTAGATCTTTGAGGAACTCCGACGGATGCGACTTGCCGTCGTATTTTCTCGCATGCGTCGCTTGAAAGTCTTCGTCTGGGCCTTTGGACTTGCCGCAACTCACGAGTGAGCGCAGGGCAACCTACGCGTCACGGCAAGTCGCTGGTTCCCTGGTGCATGCATGTCGACAGAGGGCCCAGCGCGCTGGTCTGATTGACGCCGCGCTTCTCTTCGGCGCTCGATGCGAGTTCGAGCGTCTTCTTGCTGTCGTTCGTGAAGAACTTGGCGCTGATCGTGATGAGCTCGTGGATCTGATGATGCGGTGGAGTCATTTGTCGAGGTGGATCCGGCGAGTTGGCGATCTTGGCCTTCGGGTGGAGAGTGCATGGTGGTTGCACCCCACGGTTTAAATCGCCATCGGCTCGTGCACAGCAGTCTGTCGCGGCAGCGATGTATTCGGCTGCCCGGAGTGTCGCCGTTAGCAAAGCCGATGAGACTCGAATGGTGGCCCTCCATTCGCCGATCTTGTCTGCCGTTGGAGGGTAATCCAGAGCAGGTGAGCTCGCGCCAAAGCTTGCTGGAGTGGTGGCGGCGATGGCGAGCGGTGCGAGGCGGGATATGCCGGACTTCTTTCGTTAGAAGGAGCAGTATCCGTCGGCGACCGTGCCTCGCTTCGTGCCAGCATGTTGGCGTGCATGCTGGTCTTGAGCACCCCGAGATCCACCAGCTTGATCTTGGCCCAGCGAGAACGACGGCATCTGCGAGTACCATGGCGCTGTCGGTCCGGCGTCTCTGAGGCGGGCGCGGTGCATGTCACGGACGCCGAGGTCTGCGCAGCCTTGTCCTTGGACCTGGCAGCACCGTGGACTCCCTCGTCGATGTCCGTTCTTCGCGGCGTCTACCCCACCACCCGTTTGCTCGGTGGTGGTGGGTTCGGCGATGGGCGGAACAGCTGCCACGAAGCCTTCTTCTTCGGTGGCATGTCGATGAAGAAGATGAAGACCTAGCTCGTGTGAGCGTCGGATCAGGTTCACACAACCTCGGCGCCCCTACTGGCGCGCCAAAGATGTCGGGAAGCTGATCCACGAACACCTATGGGACGGCGGACCGAGCCCCTTCGGTTCGGCGGGGCGGAGATCGCACGAAGAGCAGATCGAGGAAGCACACGAAGTTTACCCAGCCGGAGCTCTCCGGAGATAACACTCCTCTGCTGCATGTCTAAGTGTATTGAGTTCTTGCTCGGGAGCGCTGAGTGCTACAGTACACACTAGCTGCTAACGAGACCGAGCGTGAGTGTTTTTTATCCCTTCGAACCCCTCCTACGTTGCGCATGGGCCTCCTTTTATATGCTCAAGGGTCTCCGGCAGGTGGCAAGCGTAGACAAGGGTAAAAATGGAAAAGGAATTGCGGTTGGTACAACTACATGCGATGTATCGTACCTAACCCCGACGGCGGGGACAAAGGCATTAAATGCCGATCTCGTCGCCCAAATAGTGCAAAAAGGACCGTCGGGGCGCCACCGCTGCCACGATGGCAATCTTGTCGGCGTCGCTTGCCACCAGCGACCGCTGGCCGCCTGACCTCTTGCCACGCTGGCGCTGGAAAGGTCCTGAGGCGACACGTTGGTGGATGTCTTTGGAGCCTTGATGCAGTGTGGTAGTTTGCCGCGGCAAGCGCCTTGCCGCAGTCGTTGTCTTGTCACGTCCGGAAGCTTGTCGATCACCAGGCCTCGCCGGGACTCGTGGCGCGTCGTGGCAAGTTCCTTGAATGCCTTGGTTGGCCTTCCCGGCAAGCTCCTCTTGCCGGGGCCTTGTCTCCTTGGCTTGAATACTTTGTTCTTGAATGGTTCCAAAGGAACCGCGGAGGACCTTGGCGGTCACCCGGCAAGCCTTGCCGCGGGGTGCTGCAACTGCCCGTGCACAAGTTCGGGATACTAGGGTACCCCTACTCTAGTACACCGACATTCTTCCTCCTATATATACCTACGTACCCCGAAAACATCCAGGGGCACCACGAAACACAATTTCCACCGCCGTAACCTTCTGTATCCGCGAGATCCCATCTTGGAGCCTTCGCCGGCACTCTGTCGGAGGGGGAATCAACCATGGAGGGCCTCTACATCAACATCCTTGCCCCTCCGATGAGTTGTGAGTAGTTTCCCACAGACCTACGGGTCCATAGTTATTAGCTAGATGGCTTCTTCTCTCTTTTTGGATCTCAATACAATGTTCTCCCCCTCTCTTGTGGAGATCTATTCGATGTAAACTCTTTTTGCGGTGTGTTTGTCGAGATCCGATGAATTGTGGGTTTATGATCAAGTTTATCTATGAATAATATTTGAATCTTCTCTGAATTCTTTTATGTATGATTGAGTTATCTTTGCAAGTCTCTTCGAATTATCAATTTGGTTTGGCCTACTAGATTGGTCTTTCATGCCATGGGAGAAGTGCTTAGCTTTGGGTTCAATCTTGCGGTGTCCTTACCCAGTGACAAAAAGGGTTGCAAGGCACGTATTGTATTGTTGCCATCGAGGATAACAAGATGGGGTTTATACCATATTGCATGAGTTTATCCCTCTACATCATGTCATCTTGCTTAATGCGTTGCTCTGTTTTTATGAACTTAATACACTAGATGCAGGAAGGAGTCGGTCGATGTGTGGAGTAATAGTAGTAGATGCAGGCAGGAGTCGGTCTACTTGTTATGGACGTGATGCCTATATACATGATCATGCCTAGATAATCTTATAACTATGCGCTTTTCTATCAATTGCTCGACAGTAATTTGTTCACCCACCATAATACTTATGCTATCTTGAGAGAAGCCACTAGTGAAACCTATGGCCCCCGAGTCTATCTCTTATCATATTTACTTTCAATCTACTTTCATTTGCATCTTTACTTTTTGCATCTATATTATAAAATACCAAAAATATATTTATCTTATCATACTATCTTTATTAGATCTCACTTTACATGAAGTGGCCGTGAAGGGATTGACAACCCCTTTATTGCGTTGGTTGCGAGTTCACGCTTGTTTGTGTAGGTGCGTTAGGAATTTTGAGGAGCCTCCTCTTTGGATTGATACCTTGGTTCTCAAAACTGAGGGAAATACTTACACTACACTTGCTGCATCACCCTCTCCTCTTCGAGGAAAACCAACGCAAGCTCAAGACATATCACAACCTCACACCACAGCCGAACCAGTGTACCCTCGTACTCCTCTCCGCATGGGCATCCACTGCCGCGTCTTCCCCAGCTCCACGTCGTCCCCTTCCTAGGCCTCGCCGTCGTCCACTGCCGTGGTGCTCTCGGTGCGATGTGGTCAATGTGGTCAACGGCCGACTTCCATCAGAAGAGTACTATACGTGGAGAGGCTGATAGCTGGGTCCACGGCAGCCGCAAGGAAGTGCCTCCTTATTACGCGCAAAATAATTATTCCTCCACTTGACAGCAGGGACCCACCGGGCGGGCCACCAGTATTTCACGGAAAAAACGTTTCCCCCCTGACTGCTGGGACCCACCGGACGGGCCACCGTATTTCATGAAAAAAACGTTTGCCCCTGACTGCTGGGACCCATCGGACGGGCCATCGTATTTCGTGAAAAAAACGTTCCCCCCGCTGTCAGCTCGGACCCACCGGAAGTGCCTCCTTATTACACACAGAAAAATGAATACCCCCTGCTAGCTGGGACCCACCATGGTGGGAGGCTGACTTGTGGGCCTACTAAGTTGACGGGGACGGAGGGCTTTGTCAACTTAGTCAATATGAACGATTCTAGCTCTAGTGACCGTACGATGTCCATCCAACGGCTGTCGTGCTTCTTCAATCTCTGCTCTTCCTGCTCCAGCCGCTCAAAGAAGCGCCGACGGGACTGCCTCCTCACTCCTCCCCGCGGCCGGCTCTGCTGCCGCGCAGGCATCACCACCCCACCGTACTCCCATCGCTGGCCTAGCCATCCCTCTACTCACCCACACCTGCTGTTATTCTCCGGCGACGGCAGACGAACCAGTAAACCCTCGTACAGTCATACTCCCCTCCGCGTGGGAAACAACTGCCGAGTCTTCCCTGCCTCCGTGTCATTCCCTTCCTAGGCCTCGCCGTCGTCCACCGCCCTGGTGCTCTCGGCGCGGCCTGGTCAACATGGTCAACGACCGACATGCATCTGAAGTGGACTGTACGTGGAGAGGCCGACAGCTAGGTCCACGGCCGCACGCAAGGAAATGCCTCCTTATTACGCGCAAAATAATGATTCCTCCACCTGACATCAGGGACCCACCGAAAGGGCCTCTGTATTTCGTGAAAAAAACGTTACCGCCGCTGACAGCTCGGACCCACCAGCTATATCTTCGCATGCAAGGAAGTGCCTCCTTATTACGCACAAAAAATGAATACTCCCCCTGTTAGCTGGGACCCAATAGAGTGGCAGGCTGACTTGTGGGCCTACTAAGTTGATGGGGACGGAGGGCTTTGTCAACTTAGTCAATATGCACGATTCTAGCTCCAGTGACCGTACGATGTCCATCCAATGGCCGTAGTGCTTCTTCAACCTCTGGTCTTCTTGCTCTAGCCGCCCAAACCAGCGCTGGTCGTGCCTCGTGCTCCTGCCTCCCGTGGCTGGCTGCGATGCGGCGGAGGCCTCACCGCCCCCTACTACTCCCACCACTGGTCAGGCCATCCCTCTACTCACCCACACCCCCTGTTATTCTGAGACGACGACAGCCTCACACCGCAGCGAACCAGTGAACCCTCGTACTCTACGCGTGGGCATCCACTGCCGCGTCTTCCCCGGCTCCACGTCGTCCCCTTCCTAGGCCTCGCCGTCGTCCACCGCCCTAGTGCTCTCGGTGCGACGTGGTCAACGTGGTCAAGGAACGGCTTCCATCGGACGTGGACTGTACGTGGAGAGGCTAACAGCTGGGTCCACGGCCGCAGCAAGGAAGTGCCTCCTTATTACGTGCAAAATAATTATTCCTCCACCTGACAGCGGGGACCCACCGAACGGGCCACCGTATTTTGCGAAAAAAACATTTCCCCCCTGACTGCTGGGACCCATCAGCTACACCTTCGCACGCAAGGAAGTGCGTCCGGGTAAAAAAAAAACAAAACAATTCGCCCCCCTGACTGCTGGGACCCACCAGCTACATCTTCGCACGCAAGGAAGTGCCTGACAGTCGGGACCCACCTGGTCGAAGCGTACGTAGCATTGTCATTCTGGTCGTGAACGTGTACGTACATACTGGTCGATGTAGAGGCGCGCACGTGTCGTAGTAGAGGCGCGCACGTAGCCTTGCAACCCTTTCTGTCACTGGGTAAGGACACCGCAAGATTGAACCCAAAGCTAAGCACTTCTCCCATTGCAAGAACTACCAATCTAGTTGGCCAAACCAAACGGATAATTCGAAGAGACTTGCAAACATAACTCAATCATACATAAAAGAATTCAGAGAAGAATCAAATATTTTCCATAGATAATACTGGATCATAAACCCACAATTCATCGGTCTCAACAAACACACCGCAAAAAGAATATTACATCGAATAGATCTCCACGAGAGAGGGGGAGAACATTGTATTGAGATCCAAAAAGAGATAAGAAGCCATATAGCTACTAGCTATGGACCCAAAGGTCTGAAGTAAACTACTCACACTTCATCGGAGGGGCTATGGTGTTGATGTAGAAGCCCTCCGTGGTGGATGCCCCCTCGTGAACTCGAACAGGCCCCAAGATGGGATCTCGTGGATACAGGAAGTTGCGGCGGTGGAATTAGGTTTTTGGCTCCTGTTCTGATCGTTTGGGGGTATGTAGGTATATATAGGAGGAAGGAGTACGTGGTGGAGCAACAGGGGGCCCACGAGGCAGGGGGCGCGCCCTAGGGGCGCCCCCCACCCTCGTGACCGCCTCTGTTGCTTCTTGGAGTAGGGTCCAAGTCTCCTGGATCACATTCGGTGAGAAAATCAAGTTTCCGAAGGTTTCATTCCGTTTGGACTCCGTTTGATATTCCGTTTCTTGAGACACTTTGAAATAGGCAAAAACAACAATTCGGGCTGGGCCTCCGGTTAATAGGTTAGTCCCAAAAATAATATAAAAGTGGAAAATAAAGCCCAATATAGTCCAAAACAATAGATAAAGTAGCATGGGGCAACCAAACTTATAGATACGTTGGAGACGTATCAGGCATCCCCAAGCTTAATTCCTGCTCGTCCTCGAGTAGGTAAATGATAAAAAGAGAATTTTTGATGCGGAGTGATACTTTGGCATAATTTCAATGTAAATCTTCTTAATTGTGGTATGAATATTCAGATCCGAAAGATTCAAGACAAAAGTTCATATTGACATAAAAAATAATAATACTTCAAGCATACTAACTAAGCAATTATGTCTTCTCAAAATAACATGGCCAAAGAAAGTTATCCCTACGAAATCATATAGTCTGGCTATGGTCCATCTTCCCCACACAAAATATTTAAATCATGCACAACCCCGATGACAAGCCAAGCAATTGTTTCATACTTTAACATTTTCAAAACTTTTTCAATCTTCACGCAATACGTGAGCGTGAGCCATGGATATAGCACTATATGTGGAATAGAATGGTGGTTGTGGAGAAGACAAAAAGGGAGAAGATAGTCTCACATCAACTAGGCGTATCAACGGGCTATGGAGATGCCCATCAATAGATATCAATGTGAGTGAGTAGGGATTGCCATGCAACGGATGCACTAGAGCTATAAGTATATAAAATTTCAACAAAATAAACTAAGTGGGTGTGCATCCAACTCGCTTCCTCACGAAGACCTAGGGCATTTGTGGAAGCCCATCATTGGAATATACAAGCCAAGTTCTATAATGTAAAATTCCCACTAGTATATGAAAGTGACAAAATGAGAGACTCTCTATCATGAAGATCTTGGTGCTACTTTGAAGCACAAGTGTGGTAAAAGGATAGTAACATTGTCCCTTCTCTCTTTTTCTCTCATTTTTCTTTTTATTTGGGCCTTTTCTCTTTTTTTGGCCTTTTTTTATTTTTTTTTATTTTTCGTCCGGAGTCTCATCCCGACTTGTGGGGGAATCATAGTCTCCATCATCCTTTCCTCACTTGGGACAATGCTCTAATAATGATGATCATCACACTTTTATTTTTCTTACAACTCAACAATTACAACTCGATACTTAGAACAAAATATGACTCTATATGAATACCTCCGGCAGTGTACCGGGATATGCAATTAAACATGAGTGACATGTATGAAAGAATTATGAATGGTGGCTTTGCCACAAATACGATGTCAACTACATGGTCATGCTAGCAATATGACAATGATGGAGCGTGTCATAATAAACAGAACGGTGGAAAGTTGCATGGCAATATATCTCGGAATGGCTATGGAAATGCCATGATAGGTAGGTATGGTGGCTGTTTTGAGGAAGGTCTATGGTGGGTGTATGATACCGGCGAAAGGTGCGCGATATTAGAGAGGCTAGCAATGGTGGAAGGATGGGAGAAAGTGCGTATAATCCATGGACTCAACATTAGTCATAAAGAACTCATATACTTATTGCAATAATCTAGAAGTTCTCAAAGCAAAGTATTACGCGCATGCTCCTAGGGGGATAGATTGGTAGGAAAAGACCATGGCTCGTCCCCGACCGCCACTCATAAGGAAGACAATAAATAAATAAATCATGCTCCGAGTTCATCACATAACGATTCACCATACGTGCATGCTACGGGAATCACAAACTTCAACACAAGTATTATTTAAATTCACAACTACTCAACTAGCATGACTCTAATATCACTATCTTCATATCTCAAAACAATTATCAAGCATCAAACTTATCTTAGTATTCAACGCACTCAAAAGAAAGTTTCACATATCTTGAATACCAAGTATATTAACATTAAGCAAATTACCATGCTATTAACGACACTCAAAATAATCTAAGTTAAGCATGAGAGATCAAGTTTGTTTAAAACAAATCCACCACCGTGCTCTAAAATATCAAGTGAAGCACTAGAGCAAAAATTATCATGCTCAAAAGATATAAGTGAAGCACTATGAGCAAAACAATCAAGCTCAAAAGATATAAGTGAAGCTCATAGAGTATTCTATCAAATTTCAATTCATGTATGGATCTCTCAAAAGGTGTGTACAGCAAGGATGATTGTGGTAAACTAACAAGCAAAGACACAAATAATACAAGACGCTCCAAGCAAAACACTTATCATGTGGTGAATAAAAATATAGCTCCAAGTAAATTACCAATGGAAGTGGACGAAAGAGGGGATGCCTTCCGGGGCATCCCCAAGCTTTGACTTTTTGGTGTCCTTGGATTATCTTGGGGTGCCATGGGCATCCCCAAGCTTAGGCTCTTGCCACTCCTTGTTCCATAATCCATCAAAAGAATTCACCCAAAACTTGAAAACTTCACAACACAAAACTCAATAGAAATCTCGTGAGCTCCGTTAGAGAAAGAAAACAAAAGACTACTTTAAGGTACTGTAATGAACTCATTCTTTATTTATATTGGTGTTAAACCTACTGTATTCCAACTTCTCTATGGATCATAAACTATTTTACTAGCCATATATTCATCAAAATAAGCAAACAACACGCGGAAAACAGAATCTGTCAAAAACAAAACAGCCTGTAGTAATCTGTAACTAACGCAAACTTATAGAACTCAAAAAATTATACCAAAATTAGACGACCTGGAAAATTTGTTTATTGATCAGCAGCAATTGGAATCAATATTTTATCACGTTCTGGTGATTTTTAACAATTCGGGCACTGAGTGCAAAGTTTCTGGAAATTACAGCAAGATCAAATAACTATTATCCAAGAAGATCCAATAGGTTTAACTTGGCACAAACACTAATTAAAACATAAAACCACATCCAAATAGAGGCTAGATGGATTATTTATTACTAATCAGCAAGGAAAAGTATTGGGTTGTCTCCCAACAAGCGCTTTTCTTTAAAGCCTTTTTAGCTAGGCATTGAGATTTCAATGATGCTCACAAGAAAGACAAGAAGAGAGCATCATAAAACATGTGACAACCACATCTAAGTCTAACATACTTCCTATGCATAGGCATCTTATAGGCAAACAAATCAAGGCAAGCAAAAACTAGCATATGCAAGGAAGCGGAAAGAGACAATAACAATCTCAACATAACGAGAGGTAATTTAGTAACATGAAAATTTCTATAACCATATTTTCCTCTCTCATAATATCTACATGTAGGATCATAAGAAAAATCAACAAAATAGCTATCACATAACATATCACAACACGATCCACATGCAACCGAAGTTGACACTCTTCCAAAATAGTGGGATTATCATTAAGTAAAGTCATGATTTCTCCAAGCCAACTTTCAACATTATTGCAAACACTATTGGCAATCTTATATTCATCATGGGGCTTAAATAAATTTTCAAGATCATAAGAAAAGAATCACCCCAATCATGATCATTGCAACAAGTAGTAGACATAGCAAAACTAGCATCCCCAAGCTTAGGGTTTTGCATCTTATTAGCACAATTGTCATCAAAAGAATTTATAAAATCATTGCAATCATGCTTTTTATTCAAAGATCTATCGTGAGTCACTTCACGGATTTCAGGCAAAACCTTATAAAGATAATCTAGTGCATCCAAATCACTAGGAATTGGTTCATCATAATTGGATCTCTTAAAAAGATTGGCAAGCGGATGAGATCCATAGATATTGGCTTCTTTGTTTAGGAATAAATACTCAGCTATTTCAACCAAACGAGGAAACGAGCCAAGTAAGACATCAAGGCAAGAGAGGGCGAATAAAACGGCAAGGGTGAAGTGGGGGAGAGGAAAACGAGAGGCAAATGGCAAATAATGTAATGCGGGAGATAGGGATTGTGATGGGTACTTGGTATGTTGACTTTTGTGTAGACTCCCCGGCAATGGCGCCAGAAATCCTTCTTGCTACGTCTTGAGCTTGCGTCGGTTTTCCCCGAAGAGGAGAGGATGATGCAGCAAAGTAGCATAAGTATTTCCCTCAGTTTTTGATAACCAAGGTATCAATCCAGTAGGAGGCCACGCACAAGTCCCTCGTACCTGCACAAAACGATAGCTACTCGCAACCAACGTGATTAGGGGTTGTCAATCCCTTCACGGTCACTTACGAGAGTGAGATCTGATAGAGATAATATTTTTGGTATTTTTGGTATAAAGATGCAAAGTGAAAAGTAAAAGGCAAAGTAAAAACAAAGCAAGTATAAAAGTGATGGAGATTGATATGATGAGAATAGACACGGAGGCCATAGGTTTCACTAGTGGCTTCTCTCAAGAGCATAAGTATTCTACGGTGGGTGAACAAATTACTATTGAGCAATTGACAGAATTGAGCATAGTTATGAGTATATCTAGGTATGATCATGTATATAGGCATCACGTCCGAGACAAGTAGACCAAAACGATTCTGCATCTACTACTATTACTCCACTCATCGACCGCTATCCAGCATGCATCTAGAGTATTAAGTTAAAAACAGAGTAAAGCTTTAAGCAAGATGACATGATGTAGAGGAATAAATTCATGCAATATGATAAATACCCCATCTTGTTATCCTCGATAGCAACAAGACAATACGTGCCTTGCAACCCTTTCTGTCACTGGGTAAGGACACCGCAAGATTGAACCCAAAGCTATGCACTTCTCCCATTGCAAGAACTACCAATCTAGTTGGCCAAACCAAACGGATAATTCAAAGAGACTTGCAAAGATAACTCAATCATACATAAAAGAATTCAGAGAAGATTCAAATATTATTCATAGATAAACTGGATCATAAACCCACAATTCATCGGTCTCAACAAACACACCGCAAAAAGAAGATTACATCGAATAGATCTCCACGAGAGAGGGGGAGAACATTGTATTGAGATCCAAAAAGAGAGAAGAAGCCATCTAGCTACTAGCTATGGACCCGAAGGTCTGAAGTAAACTACTCACACTTCATCGGAGAGGCTATGGTGTTGATGTAGAACCCCTCCGTGGTGGATGCCCCCTCCGGCGGAGCTCCGGAACAGGCCCCAAGATGGGATCTCGTGGATACAGGAAGTTGCGGCGGTGGAATTAGGTTTTTGGCTCCTGTTCTGATCGTTTGGGGGTACGTAGGTATATATAGGAGGAAGGAGTACGTCGGTGGAGCAACAGGGGGCCCACGAGGCAGGGGGGCGCGCCCCCCATCCTCGTGACCGCCTCTGTTGCTTCTTGGAGTAGGGTCCAAGTCTCTTGGATCATGTTCGGTGAGAAAATCACGTTTCTGAAGGTTTCATTCCGTTTGGACTCCGTTTGATATTCCGTTTCTTCGAAACACTGAAATAGGCAAAAAACAGCAATTCTGGGCTGGGCCTTCGGTTAATAGGTTAGTCCCAAAAATAATATAGAAGTGGAAAATAAAGCCCAATATAGTCCAAAACAATAGATAAAGTAGCATGGAGCAATCAAAAATTATAGATACGTTGGAGACGTATCACTGGCTCAACCGTGTGCGATGCAAGGGCACTAAAATCACCACGACCGCGCAAGGACGAGCAAAGGGTGAAGCCGTGGAGGTAGTGGCTTAACCGTGTGCGATGCAAGTGCGATGTAAAACCACCACCTGTGGAAGCTAAAGGCGGGCAAGTTTATTTGGAAATTAGGACGAACCGTGTGCGATAGACCAGATAGCTAGAAATATAAGAAACAAACTACCCGCCTTGAACGTTGCAAAAATTGGCGGATCCGCACCACTTTTCGTTATTATTATACATGCATATTGTTATTGGACCGTGCGCGATCTTGGGCTCTCCCGCCCTGCATCAATTCCTTTACCCAAATTTTAGTAGTCGTCGTACTTCAACCGTCGCCCACACTCCTCCAGCACCGACCTTATAGTAAAATTTTAGCAGCTGATACATCTCCAATGTATCTATAAGTTATGACGTATTCATGCAATGTTTACAATAGTTTTATATGATTTTGGTATGATTTGATTAGAACTAACCCGGACAGACGCTGTTTTCAACAGAACTACCGTGGTGTTTTTTTTGTGCAGAAATAAAAGTTCTCGGAATGCGCTGAAAATCATGGAGATTTTTTTCTGGAAAATATAAAAAATACTGGAACGAAGAGTTACCGGAGGGGAGTCTCATGGGCCCCACGAGGGTGGAGGGCGCGCCCACCCCCCTGGGGCGCTCCCCCCTGCCTCGTGGAATCCCTGTGGGGCCCCCTGACTTGTTGTCGACGCAAACCTCTCCTATAAATCCCCAAACTTCCGGAACTTGACCTAGATAGGAAGTTCCGCCGCCGCAAGCCTCTGTAATGTAGCCATGAGAAATCAATCTAGGCCCTCTCTGGCACCCTGCCGGAGGGGGCCATCATCATCGGAGGCCATGGAGGAGGATCCCAGAGGGGCCATCATCGCCATGAAGGCCAAGGACCAGAGGGAGAACCTCTCCCCATCCAGGGGGAGGCCATGGAGGAGGAAGCACAACGGGGAGAACCTCTCCTCCTCTCTCTCGGTGGCTCCTGAGTGCCATCGGGAGGGGAATCATCGCCGCGGTGATCGTCTTCATCAACATAACCATCATGATCACCATCCTCATCTCTTTTACACGGTCGACTCTCCCGCGCCCCGCTGTAATCCCTACTTGAACATGGTGCTTTATGCCACATATTATGATCCAATGATGTGTTGCCATCCTATGATGTTTTGAGTAGATATCCTTTATCTTTGGCTTGATTGATGATCTAGATTGGTACGAGTTGTATGTTTTATTTTGGTGCTGTCCTATTGTGCCCTCAATGTCGCACAAGCATGAGGGATTCCCGCTGTAGGGTGTTGCAATACGTTCATGATTCGCCTATAGTGGGTTGCTTGAGTGACAGAAGCATAAACCCGAGTAAGGGGGTTGTTGCGTATGGGATAAAGGGGACTTGATGCTTTAATGCTATGGTTGGATTTTACCTTAATGATCTTTAGTAGTTGCGGATGCTTGCTAGAGTTCCAATCATAAGTGCATATGATCTAAGAAGAGAAAGTATGTTAGCTTATGCCTCTCCCTCATATGAAATTGCAATGACAACTATCAGTCTTGTTAACAATTGCCTAGGATAATTCCGCACACTGTCCCATTATTATTCCACACTGGCTATTTATAATATTTAGTAATATATTCTAACTTTATGATAACAGCACCTACTTTTATGTCTTAGCTCTCCGATATCATGCAAAGTTATCCTCTTCATACCCACAACGTAGTTTTATTTCTCGTTTTTAGTTGGAAGCAAACGCTCGGTGTACGTATAGTTGTATCAGTGGCAGATAGGACTTGAGAGAATATTGATCTTACCTTTAGCTCCTTGTGGGTTCGACACTCCATACTTATCACTTCCACCATTGGGAATTGCTACGATGATTCCCTGCACTTGGGGATTATGAAGCTCTTTTCTGGCGTCGTTGCCGGGGAGCAATAGCGCGGGGTTGATATTCTCGTGTGTGCTTGTTTGCTTTCTTCACTAAGTAGATTTTGTTTGTCCTTTTTGTTTCTGTTTAATTGTGGGTGAAACATACATTTTTTTAAAGAATGAAAATACAAAAAAATTTACTTGCCTCTCATGCCTAAAAAGTTTTTCAATAAGAGAAGTGATTGGAAGGTTATGCATTGGAGAAGTGAGGGTCGACCTTGAACACTTGTGTTCATGCTCATGGAAACAATGTAAAAAATTTCATGGAAGCTTCTCTGAAAATAATTATCCCCATGTATATATCCATTGTATTATAAAAATAATGTGCAAAGCTTCGTTTTTAGATGATTAGATTGCTTGTTTACTATGTGCAGTACATTTACAGAAACTTTGGCTATAGTGCGTGAATTTACATTATTTTACTGGAAAGTCAAATTGGTCTGAAACTTATTGCAAATTACTTCTGTACAAATTGTTTAAATTTTCATATTTGTTTAGAATTTTTTGGAGTTACAGAAGTTTACTAAACTTCCAGATTACTACAGACTGTCTTGTTTTTGACAGATTCTGTTTTATACGTGTTGATCGCTTATTTTGATGAATCTATGGATAGTATCTGGGGGTATGAACCATGGTGAAGTTGTAATACAGTAGATAAAGTGCTAATATGAAATTGGAATGAATTTGCAACAGTACCTAAAGGTAGTGATTTGCTTTAGTATACTAACGGATCTCACAAAGTTTTTGTTAAGTTTTTGTGGATGAAGTGTCCGAAGAACGAGGAGTTACCGATGTGAGAAGAATAAAGAGAGGAAAGAGTTCAAGCTTGGGGATGCCCAAGGCACCCCAAGTAAAGATTCCAAGCATACTCAAGCATCTAAGCTTGGGGATGCCCCGCTTGGCATCCCATCTTTCCTCTTAGACAATTATCGGTGTACCTCGGTTTTTTGTTTTGTTCACATGATTTGTGTTCTTTGTGTTTTTATTTTTCTTTAAGAACCATCCTAGTATGAGATATCCCTTCATAAATTTATAGAATATTCATGTGCTTCACTTATATCTTTTGAATATGACCTTATAGAATGCTCTTTGCGCTTCACTTAAATCTTTTGAGTATGGTTTTATAGAATGCTTCGTGTGCTTCACTTATATATTTTGAGCTTGGATATTGGTTAGACTATATTAATTGTAGAATGCTCCATGAACTTCACTTATATATTTTTGGAGTATGAATAATACTATCATCTAAAGCGGGTTTGGAAGAGTGTCAACTTTAGGAATTAGTGATCCCACTATTCCGAATGAGAAGAATTTTGCTTATGTAGAGAGTAGTAAAATTTCTATGCTTGTAGATAATGAAAAGAATGCTTTATGTGATGGTTATATTGTTGAAATCATTCATGATACTACTGAAAATTATTATGAGGGAGGAATACATGCTTGTAGGATTAAAGTTTTGAAGTTATACTTGTTTTGCCTTCCTATGCTAGTTGATTCTTGTTCCTATAAATTATGTGATCACAAAATCCCTAGGCATAGGAAGTGGGTTAGATTTAAATGTGCTAGTTATATTCTTAATGATGCTCTTTATGTTTCAATTCTTATATTTTATGTGAGCATCATTGAAATCATTATGCCTAGCTAAAAGGCATTAAAGAAAAGCGATTGTTGGGAGACAACCCAATATTTAACCTTACTGTTTTTGTGTGTTTACATGATTAATCTACTGTAGTAATCATGTTTTATAGCTTTTGTTTCAATAAAGTGCCAAGTAAGACCTTTGGGAAGACTTGGGTGAAAGTTAATGTGATCTTGCTGTGAAAAACAGAAACTTTGCGCTCACGAGAATAGCTGTCATTTTTTACAGAAGAGTGCTTTGAGTTGATTATTTTTGCAGAAGATTAATAGACAAATTCCTCACGTCCACCAATTTATTTCATAATTTTTGGAGTAGCAGAAGTATGGTTGCTGTTCAGATCATTACAGACTGTTCTGTTTCTGACAGATTCTGTTTTCATTGCATAGTTTGCTTGTTTTATAGTTTCTATGGCTTATATTTCTCAATATAAATTGTAAAAATTATATGGTACAGTAGGCATTGTGTGAGAACAATTATGAACCTTGTATTTGACAATACCAAAGTGAATGGTTTACTCTTTATCATACTAACCTATCTCACGAAGTTCCATTAAGTTTTGTGTGATTGAAGTTTTCAAGCTTTGGGTGAGATATCGATATGAGGAGAATAAGGAGTGGAAAGACCCTAAGCTTGGGGATTCCCATGGCACCCCAAGGTAATATTCAAGGAATACTCAAGAGCCTAAGCTTGGGGATGCCCCGGAAGGCATCCCCTCTTCCGTCTTCAAAACTATCGGTATACTTTACTCGGAGTTATATTTTTATTCGTCACATGATATGTGTTTTGCTTGGAGCGTATTTTCAATTTTACTTGTTGTTTGAATAAAATCATTGGATCTGAAATATTGAATGAAAAAGAATCCTCCCATGGCTAGTTAATTATTTGACTACTCAGTGTTCTTCACTTATATCTTTGTGGAGTAGTTTGTCATTTACTCACGTGCTTCATGTATATCCTATGAGTAAATGGTTGAATAAATTGAATATCATAAATCCGAATTTATATACGTTTCATATGCTTATAACATGGGGAGTAATGACTTCACACATAATAAGTATAGGTAGTAAACTTATTGAAAGTTAGCAAACGCAGAATTGGTCACTCAAACAATTCATGAAAGAATATTGAAGGAAGAGAGATTTCACATATAAATATACTATCTTGGACATCTTTTGTAATTGTGAGCACTCGTTAAAATATGACATGCTAAAAAGTTGATGCTGGACAAGGAAGACAACTTAATGGGTTATGTTTTCCTATATCCGAAACATTATATTTTCTTGGATCATCCAACATGTTGAGCTTGCCTTTCCATCTCATGCTAGCCAAATTCTTTGCACCAAGTAGAGATACTACTTGTGCTTCCAAACATTCCTTAACCCAGTTTTGCCATGAGAGTCCACCATACCTACCTATGGATTTAGTAAGATCCTTCAAGTAAGTTGTCATCGGTGCATGCAATAAAAATTGCTCTCTAAATATATATGATCTGTTAGTGCAAAGAAAATAAGCTTTATACGAACTTGTGATAGGGAAGAAATAAAAGCGACAGACTGCATAATAAAGGTCTTTATCACAAGCGGCAATATAAAGTGACGTTCTTTTGCATTAAGATTTTGTGCATCCAACCATAAAGCGCATGACAACCTCTGCTTCCCTCTGTGAATGGCCTACCTTTTACTTTTATCTTCTACCCTTATACAAGAGTCATGGTGATCATCACCTTTCCTT
Organism: Aegilops longissima; assembly: GCA_021605205.1. Taxonomy (NCBI): domain Eukaryota; kingdom Viridiplantae; phylum Streptophyta; class Magnoliopsida; order Poales; family Poaceae; genus Aegilops; species Aegilops longissima. The sequence continues at coordinate 56,330,363 of CM038678.1, forward strand.
TTTACACTTCTTCCTTTGGCAAGCACTTTGTGTTGGAGCGATCCGGATATATATATCCACTTGGATGTAGGTTTTCATGAATTATTATTGTTGACATTACCCTTGAGGTAAAAGGTTGGGAGGCGAAACTATAAGCCCCTATCTTTCTCTGTGTCCGATTAAAAAATTTGAACCCATAAATATCACATGAGTGTTAGCAATTGTGAAAGATTAAATGATAGTTGAGTATGTGGAGTTTGCTGAATCAAAGCTCTTACATAGACCCTTCCCAAAAATAAGATGAATTGCAGTTGTTTGATGACTAAGAGCACGGTTCGTTAGTTTTCAAGAAAGTTTATGATCTATACTTTAACATGTGAATAGCTTGTTACTTGATCATGATAAGTTTTATGAGTTGAGCTACTATTATGATATATAATGATGCTAGAAAAGGTGATTGGAACTATCATTGATCAACCTTATGCACTGCTAGCATTCACACTTCATAATTATTTCTTTTATCATTTACCTACTCGAGGACGAGCAGGAATTAAGCTTGGGGATGCTGATACGTCTCCAACGTATCTATAATTTATGAAGTATTCATGCCATGTTACAATAGTTTTATATGATTTTGGTATGATTTGATTAGAACTAACCCGGACTGATGCTGTTTTCAGCAGAACTACCTTGGTGTTGTTTTTGTGCAGAAATAGAAGTTCTCGGAATGCGCTGAAAACCAACGGAGATTTTTTCTGGAAAATATAAAAAATACTGGAACGAAGAGTTACCGGAGGGGAGTCCCGTGGGCCCCACGAGGGTGGAGGGCGTGCCCACCCCCTGGGCGCGCCCCCTGCCTCGTGGACTCCCTGTGGGGTGATACGTCTCAACGTATCTATAATTTTTCTATTGTTCCATGCTATTATATTACCCCTTTTGGATGTTTATGGGCTTTATTTTACACATTTGTATCATTTTTGGGACTAACCTACTAACCGGAGGCCCAGCCCATATTGCTGTTTTTTTTGCCTATTACAGTATTTCGAAGAAAAGGAATATCAAACGGAGTCCAAACGGAATGAAACCTTCGGGAGCGTGATTTTTGGAACGAACATGATCCGGAGAACTTGGAGTGCAAGTCAAGAACGAGGCTGCCAGGAGATAGGAGGGCGCGCCCACCCCTCCTGGGCGCGCCCCCTGTCTCCTGGGCCCCACGAGCGGCCACTGACGTACTTCTTCCTCCTATATATACCTACGTACCCCGAAAACATCCAGGGAGCCAACGAAACACAATTTCCACCGCCGTAACCTTCTGTATCCGCGAGATCCCATCTCGGAGCCTTCGCCGGCGCTCCGCCGGAGGGGGAATCGACCATGGAGGGCTTCTACATCAACACCGTAGCCCCTCCGATGAGTTGTGAGTAGTTTACCACAGACCTTCGGGTCCATAGTTATTAGCTAGATGGATTCTTCTCTCTTTTTGGATCTCAATACAATGTTCTCCCCCTCTCTTGTGGAGATCTATTTGATGTAACTCTTTTTGCGATGTGTTTGTCGAGATCCAGTGAATTGTGGGTCTATGATCAAGTTTATCTATGAGAAATATTTGAATCTTCTCTGAATTCTTTTATGTATGATTGAGTTATCTTTGCAAGTCTCTTTGAATTATCAGTTTAGTTTGGCCTACTAGATTGATCTTTCTTGCCATGGGAGAAGTGCTTAGCTTTGGGTTCAATCTTGCGGTGTCCTTTCCTAGTGACAGCAGGGGCAACAAGGCACGTATTGTATTGTTGCCATCGAGGATAAAAAGATGGATTTTATATCATATTGCTTGAGTTTATCCCTCTACATCATGTTATCTTTCTTAATGCGTTACTCTGTTCTTATGAACTTAATACTCTAGATGCATGATGGATAGTGGTCAATGTGTGGAGTAATAGTAGTAGATGCAGGCAGGAATCGGTCTACTTGTCGTGGACATGATGCCTATATACATGATCATGCCTAAATAATCTCATAATTATTCGCTTTTATATCAATTGCTCGACAGTAATTTGTTCACCCACCTACTTATGCTATCTTGAGAGAAGCCACCAGTGAAACCTATGGCCCCCGGTTCTATCTTTTATCATATAAGCTTTCAATCTACTTTTATTTGAATCTTTACTTTTTGCATCTATATTATAAAATACCAAAAATATATTTATCTTATCATATTATCTCTATCGAATCTCACTTTCGCAAGTGGCCGTGAAGGGATTGGAAACCCCTTTATTGCGTTGGTTGCGAGTTCTTTGTTTGTTTGTGTACGTGCGTGGGACGTTTGAGGAGACTCCTACTGGATTTATACCTTGGTTCTCAAAAACTGATGGAAATACTTACGCTACTATTGCTGCATCACCCTTTCCTCTTCAAGGAAAACCAACGCAAGCTCAAGACGTAGCAAGAAGGATTTCTGGAGCCCTTGCCGGGGAGGTCTTCGCTCAAGTCAAGACATACCAAGTACCCATCACAAAATCATCTCCCTCGCATTTACATTATTTGCCATTTGCCTCTCGTTTTCCTCTCCCCCACTTCACCCTTGCCGTTTTATTTGCCCTCTCTTTCCCAATCTCCTCCTCTCTTTTCGCTTGCCTTTTTCTGTTTGCTTGTGTGTTGGATTACTTGTTGCCATGGCGCAAGATAATACCAAATTTTGTTATTTCTCCAATACCAATAATAATGATTTCCTTAGTACTCCGATTGCTCCTCTTAATGTTCTTGAGTCTTGTGAAATCAATACTGCTTTGCTGAATCTTGTTATGAAAGACCAATTCGCCGGCCTTCCTAGTGAAGATGCCGCTACTCATCTAAACAAATTTGTTGATTTGTGTGATCTGCAAAAGAAGAAAGATACGGATAATGATATTGTTAAATTGAAGTTATTTCCGTTTTCACTTAGAGATCGTGCTAAAGTTTGGTTTTCGTCTTTGCCTAAAAATAGTATTGATTCTTGGAACAAGTGCAAATATGCTTTTATCTCTAAGTATTTTCCTCCCGCTAAGATTATCACTCTTAGGAACGATATTATGAATTTTAAACAACTTGATCATGAGCATGTTGCCCAATCTTTGGAAAGAATGAAATTGATGATTCGCGATTGCCCTACTCATGGTTTGAATTTATGGATGATCATACAATTTTTTTATGCCGGTTTGAACTTTGCTTCTAGAAATCTTTTAGATTCGTCCACGGGAGGCACGTTTATGGAAATCACGTTAGGAGATGTTACAAAACTTCTTGATAATATTATGGCTAATTATTCTCAATGGCACACCGAAAGATCTTCTAGTAAAAGACTGCATGCTATAGAAGAAATCAATGTTTTGAGTGGAAAGATGGATGAACTTATGAAGTTGTTTGCTACTAAAAATACTCCTCTTGATCCCAATGATACGCCTTTGTCTACTTTGGTTGAGAATAATAATGAATCTATGGATGTGAATTTTGTTGGTAGGAATAGTTTTGGAAACAATGCTTATAGAGGAAACTTTAATCCTAGACCGTTCCCTAGTAATTCCTCTAATAATTATGGAAATTCCTACAATAATTCCTATGGTAATTTTAATAAGATGCCCTCTGATTTTGAGAATAGTGTGAAAGAATTTATGATTTCTCAAAAGAATTTTAATGCTTTGCTTGAAGAAAAATTGCTCAAAGTTGATGATTTGGCTAGGAACGTTGATAGACTTTCGCTTGATGTTGATTCTCTTAAACTTAGATCTACTCCTCCTAAGCATGATATCAATGAGTCTCTCAAAGCCATGAGAATTTCCATTGATGAGTGCAAGGAAAGAACCGCTAGATTGCGTGCTAAGAAAGATTGCTTTGTAAAGGCGTGTTCTTCTAGTTTTCATGAAAATAATGATGAAGATCTTAAAGTTATTGATGTGTCTCCTATTAGATCTTTGTTTTGCAATATGAATCTTGATAATAATGGGACTGGAGATGAGTCAACTTTAGTTAGAAGGCGTCCCAAGAATTCGGAGTTTTTAGATCTTGATGCTAAATTTGGTAAAAGTGGGATTGGAGAGGTCATGACTTTAAATAGCATTGAACCCACTATCTCGGATTTCAAGGAATTTGATTATGATAATTGTTCTTTAGAAGGTTATATTTCCTTGTTGCAATCCGTTGTGAATTCTCCTCATGCTTATAGCCAAAATAAAGCTTTTACCAAACATATCGTTGATGCCTTGATGCAATCTTATGATGATAAACTTAATTTGGAAGTTTCTATACCTAGAAAACTTAATGATGAGTGGGAACCTACTATAAAGATTAAAATTAAAGATTATGAGTGTTTTGCTTTGTGTGATTTGGGTGCTAGTGTTTCCACGATTCTGAAAACTTTATGTGATATTCTAGGTTTCCATGATCTTGATGATTGCTCTTTAAATTTGCACCATGCGGATTCCACTATTAAAAAACCAATTGGAAGGATCAATGATGTTCTCATTGTTGCAAATAGAAATTTGGTGCCCGTAGATTTTATCGTTCTTGATATAGATTGCAATCTTTCTTGCCCTATTATTCTTGATAGACCTTTCCTTAGAATGATTGGCGCGATTATTGATATGAAGGAAGGGAATATTAGATTCCAATTTCCATTAAGGAAAGGCATGGAGCACTTTCCAAGAAAGAAAGTCAAATTACCTTATGAATCTATTATGCGGGCTACTTATGAATTTAGTGCCAAAGATGGCACTACTTAGATCTATCCTTGCTTTTATGCCTAGCTAGGGGCGTTAAACGATAGTGCTTGTTGGGAGGCAACCCAATTTTATTTTAGTTTTTTTGCTTTTTGCTTCTGTTTAGTAATAAATATTTGATCTAGCCTCTGGTTAGATTTTTTTTCATGTTTTAATTAGTGTTTGTGCCAAGTTTAACCTATATGATATTCTTGGATAGTAATTATTTGATCTTGCTGAAAATTCCAGAAACTTCCTGTTCATGAAAACAATTGTTTAAATTCACCAAAACGCGATAAATTACTGATTCCAATTGCAGCAGATAATAAACAAATTGTCTAGGTATTCCTATTTTGGTAGACTTTTTTGAGTTCCATAAGTTTCCATTAGTTACAGATTACTACAGACTGTTCTGTTTTTGACAGATTTTGTTTTTCGTGTGTTGTTTGCTTATTTTGATGAATCTATGGCTAGTAAAAGAGTTTATAAACAATAGAGAAGTTGGAATACATTAGGTTTAACACCAATATAAATAAATAATGAGTTCAATACAGTACCTTAAAGTGGTGTTTTGTTTTCTTTCGCTAACGGAGCTTACGAGATTTTCTGTTGAGTTTTGTGTTGTGAAGTTTTCAAGTTTTGGGTAAAGATTTGATGGACTATGGTATAAGGAGTGGCAAAAGCCTAAGCTTGGGGATGCCCATGGCACCCCAAGATGTTCAAGAATATCCAAAAGCCTAAGCTTGGGGATGCCCCGGGAAGGCATCCCCTCTTTCGTCTTCGTTCATCGGTAACTTTACTTGGAGCTATATTTTTATTCACCACATGATATGTGTTTTTCTTGGAGCGTCTTGTATGATATTAGTATTTGCTTTTTAGTTTTCCACAATCATCCTTGCTGTACACACATTTTGGGAGAAGCCCACTTAATTGAATTTGTTAGAATACTCTATGTGCTTCACTTATATCTTTTGAGCTAGATAGTTTTTGCTCTAGTGCTTCACTTATATCTTTTAGAGCACGGCGGTGGCTTAATTTTGTAGAAATTTCTAGTCTCTCATTCTTCACTTATATTATTTTGAGAGTCTTTCAGAACAGCATGGTATTTGCTATGATTATAAAATTGGTCCTAGAATGGTAGGCATCCAAGTTGGGTATAATAGAAACTATCATAGGAAGTGAATTGGATGCTATGATCAATTTGATACTTGATAATTGTTTTGAGATATGGAGGTAGTGATATTAAAGTCATGCTAATTGGGTGATTATGAATTCAAAGAATGCTTGTGTTAAATTTAGCAAGTCCCGTAGCATGCACGTATGGTTAAAGTTGTGTAACAAATTTGAAACATGAAGTGTCCTTGGATTGTGCATCCTTATGAGTGGCGATCGGGGACGAGCGATGGTATTTTCCTACCAATCTACCCCCCTAGAAGCATGCACGTAGTGCTTGGTTTTTGATGACTTCTAGATTTTTGCAATAAGTATATGAGTTCTTTTGACTAATGTTGAGTCCATGGATTACACACACTTTTACCTTTCCATCATTGCTAGCCTCTTCGGTACCGTGCATTGCCCTTTCTCACCTTGAGAGTTGGTGCAAACTTCACCGGTGCATCCAAACCCCGTGATATGATACGCACTATCACACATAAACCTCCTTATATCTTCCTCAAAACAGCCACCATACCTACCTATTATGGCATTTCCATAGCCATTCCGAGATATATTGCCATGCAACTTTCCACCGTTCCATTTATTATGACACACTTCATCATTGTCATATTTCTCTTTGCATGATCATGTAGTTGACATTGTATTTGTGGCAAAGCCACCTTCATAATTTTCATACATGTCGCTCTTGATTCATTGCATATCCCGGTACACTGCCGGAGGCATTCATATAGAGTCATATCTTGTTCTAGTTTTGAGTTGTACTTCTTGAGTTGTAAATCAATAAAAGTGTGATGATCTCCATTACTAGAGCATTGTCCCAGTGAGGAAAGGATGATGAAGACTATGATTCCCCCACAAGTCGGGATGAGACTTCGGACTTTAAAAAGAAAAAAAAGAAAAAAAAGGAAGAAAGGCCAAAAATAAAGAAAAAAAAGGAAAGGCCAAAAGGAAAAAAAAGAAGAAAGAAAAAAAATAATAAAATGAGAGAAAAAGAGAGAAGGGACAATGCTACTATCTCTTTTCCACACTTGTGCTTCAAAGTAGCACCATGATCTCCATGATAGAGAGTCTCCTATGTTGTCTCTTTCATATACTAAGTGGGAATTTTTCATTATAGAACTTGGCTTGTATATTCCAATGACGGGCTTCCTAAAAATGCCCTAGGTCTTCGTGAGCAAGCAAGTTGGATGCACACCCACTTAGTTTCTTTTGTTGAGCTTTCATATATTTATAGCTCTAGTGCATCTGTTGCATGGCAATCCCTACTCACTCACATTGACATCTATTGATGGGCATCTCCATAGCCCGTTGCTTATCCTCGTCAATGTGAGACTTTCTCCTTATTTGTCTTCTCCACACAATCCCCATCATCATATTCTATTCCACCCATAGTGCTATATCCATGGCTTACGCTCATGTATTGCATGAAGGTTGAAAAAGTTTGAGATTATTTAAGTACGAAACAATTGCTTGGCTTTCACCGGGGGTGTATAATTTGGGAACATTTTTGTGTGACGAAAATGAAGCAGAGCCTAACTATATGATTTTGTAGGGATGAAATTTCTTTAGCCATGTTATTTTGAGAAGACAGGATTGCTTTGATTAGTATGCTTGAAGATTAACTATTTCTGATATCAATATGAACTTTTATTTTGAATCATTTGGATCTAAACATTCATGCCACAATAAATAAAATTAAATTGAAAATTATTCTAGGTAGCATTCCACATCAAAAATTCTGTTTTTATCATTTACATACTCAAGGACGAGAAGGAATTAAGCTTCGGGATGCTTGATACGTCTCCAACATATCTATAATTTTTGATTGTTCCATGCTATTATATTACCCCTTTTGGATGTTTATGGGCTTTATTTTACACATTTATATCATTTTTTGGACTAACCTACTAACCGGAGGCCCATCCCATATTGCTGTTTTTTTTTGCCTATTTCAGTATTTCGAAGAAAAGGATTATCAAACGGAGTCCAAACGGAATGAAACCTTCGGGAGCGTGATTTTTGGAACGAACGTGATCCGGAGAACTTGGAGTGCAAGTCAAGAAGCAAATGAGGCGGCCACCGACGTACTTCTTGCTCCTATATATACCTACGTACCCCAAAAACATCCAGGGAGCCAACGAAACACAATTTCCACCGCCGTAACCTTCTGTATGCACGAGATCCCATCTTGGAGCCTTCGCCGGTGCTCCGTCGGAGGGGGAATCGACCACAGAGGGCTTCTACATCAACACCATAGCCCCTCCGATGAGTTGTGAGTAGTTTACCACAGACCTTTGGGTCCATAGTTATTAGCTAGATGGCTTCTTCTCTCTTTTTGGATCTCAATACAATGTTCTCCCCCTCTCTTGTGGAGATCTATTTGATGTAACTCTTTTTGCGGTGTGTTTGTCGAGATTCGATGAATTGTGGGTTTATGATCAAGTTTATCTATGAGAAATATTTGAATCTTCTCTGAATTCTTTTATGTATGATTGAGTTATCTTTGCAAGTCTCTTAGAATTATCAGTTTGGTTTGGCCTACTAGATTGATCTTTCTTGCCATGGGAGAAGTGCTTAGCTTTGGGTTCAATCTTGCGGTGTCCTTACCCAGTGACAGCAGGGGCAGCAAGGCACGTATTGTATTGTTGCCATCGAGGATAAAAAGATGGGGTTTATATCATATTTCTTGGGTTTATCCCTCTACATCATGTCATCTTTCTTAATGCATTACTCTGTTCTTATGAACTTAATACTCTAGATGCATGCTGGACAGCGGTCGATGTGTGGAGTAATAGTAGTAGATGCATGCAGGAGTCGGTCTACTTGTCGCGGACGTGATGCCTATATACATGATCATGCCTAGATAATCTCATAATTATTCACTTTTCTATCAATTGCTCGACAGTAATTTGTTCACCCACCGTAATACTTATGCTATCTTCAGAGAAGCCACTAGTGAAACGTATGGCCCCCGGGTCTATCTTTTATCATATAAGCTTTCAATCTGCTTTTAGTTGCATCTTTACCTTTTGCATCTATATTATAAAATACCAAAAATATATTTATCTTATCATATTATCTCTATCAGATCTCACTTTCGCAAGTGGCCATGAAGGGATTGACAACCCCTTTATTGCGTTGGTTGCGAGTTCTTTGTTTGTTTGTGTAGGTGCGTGGGACTTTTGAGGAGCCTCCTACTGGATTGATACCTTGGTTCTCAGAAACTGAGGGAAATACTTACGCTACTATTGCTGCATCACCCTTTCCTCTTCAAGGAAAACCAACGCAAGCTCAAGACGTAGCATGGGGCCCCCTGACTTGTTGTTGATGCCAACCTCTCCTATAAATCCCCAAACTTCCAGAACTTGACCTATATTAGAAGTACCGCCGCCGCAAGCCTCGGTAGCCACGAGAAATCAATCTAGGCCCTCTCTGGCACCCTGCCGGAGAGGGCCATCATCATCGGAGGCCATGGAGGAGGATCCCGGAGGGGCCATCATCGCCATGAAGGCCAAGGACCAGAGGGAGAACCTCTCCCCATCCAGGGGGAGGCCATGGAGGAGGAAGCACAAGGGGGAGAACCTCTCCTCCTCTCTCTCGGTGGCGCCGAAGTGCCATCGGGAGGGGAATCATCGCCGCGGTGATCGTCTTCATCAACATCACCATCCTCATCTCTTTTACGCGGTCCACTCTCCCGCACCCCGCTATAATCCCTACTTGAACATGGCGCTTTATGCCACATATTATGATGCAATGATGTGTTGCCATCCAATGATGTTTTGAGTAGATATCCTTTATCTTTGGGTTGATTGATGATCTAGATTGGTACAAGTTGTATGTTTTATTTTGGTGCTGTCCTATTGTGCCCTCCATGCCGCGCAAGCATGAGGGATTCCCGCTGTAGGGTGTTGCAATACGTTCATGATTTTCTTATAGTGGGTTGCTTGAGTGACAGAAGCATATACCCGAGTAAGGGGGTTGTTGCGTATGGGATAAAGGGGACTTGATGCTTTAATGCTATGGTTGGGTTTTACCTTAATGATCTTTAGTAGTTGCGGATGCTTGCTAGAGTTCCAATCATAAGTGCATATGATCCAAGAAGAGAAAGTATGTTAGCTTATGCCTCTCCCTCATATGAAATTGCAATGACGACTACCAGTCTGGTTAACAATTGCCTAGGATAATTTCGCACACCGACCCATCATAATTCCACACTCGTTATTTATAATATTTAATAATATATTCTAACTTTATGATAACAACACCTACTTTTATGTTTTAGCTCTCTGGTATCATGCAAACTTATCATCTTCATACCCACACCATAGTTTTATTTCTCGTTTCTAGTTGGAAGCAAACGTTCGGTGTACGTAGAGTCATATAAGTGGCAGATAGGACTTGAGAGAATATTGATCTTACCTTTAGCTCCTTGTGGGTTCGACACTCCATACTTATCACTTACACCATTGGGAATTGCTATGATGTTTCCGTGCACTTGAGGATTATAAGCAGCCGAGGCATTTGAACCGTCGCCCTCCCTCGTCCACCACCATCTCCACCAACCATTACTAAAATTTTCAGTAGTCGCGGCGTATCCTCAAACACCACCCCCCTCCACAGTCCCCACGCGCCCCTCCCCCTTCGAACCCTAGCTCGCGGCTGCCGCCGGCGCCACTGCCAGGCCTTTTAGTCTGCCCGTTCCTCCTAGCTTAGATAATAAAGTTCAGGTTATCGAGCGATTCCCATATCGTCGCCCCACTCCCCTGAGTTTTTATATGAGGCCTGCGGTGTCCCCCCGCCAGATCCATATACCATGCTCCAGAATGTCGCAGCCTAAGCTCGACCATGTATCCCAGGGAGCACGACGAGCGTTCGGCCAAGTTGAGGTTTATCATGGCCTCTCCGGCGGACGTTGACGAGGTGGCCACCGTTCGCCCAGACCTGTCGATCCCGGAGCAACACGTCGCCGCGGAAGCCGGCGAAGAAGTTGACTATATTGCCATGCCGAAGGCTTCATGTCAGCGGGCTAGCGTATTACTGTATCTCGGGAAAGCTGGCTACGACATCAAGCTCGTCCACACCGACGGCTTCACGCGTGCCATGTCACATGTTAAGTGGTCGATCCCCAACCCCTTTGGTTCAACCGCTGTCGATCTCTTCGATGGCCCTGCCGCTGATCTCCTCCACCAAGCGGTCAAGGATTCACGAGCTTTATACGCCATCGAGCCCATTTTGTCACTTTTGAAGGACACATTCTACGGAGGCGTCTTGGGATCCTTAATTGCCAAGTCAGATCTCATCAACCATAACCATGAACATGAGGAGGGCACCCACGAAGGTTCTTCCAAGGTGAAACAGCCCATCTGTGGCATCAGAGAGCGCACCATGGGTCTGTGCTCTTCCAACTGGAAGGATCCCGTCCGTGAAATGTGAGGCAACATTCTATCAGCAAATATTACCTTTTCTAGCTTGCCAATCGGTACCCTTTGTTGTAGTAGCATTTCCCATGTGGTGCTTTAACTGTTCCGTGTTTAATTATTTCAGTTATGCAAAAATGTATTGTTCAATAGGTCTATGTGATGTTTAAGTATGAATTGTCCACTTTAGTTTCACGAATGGCTATATTTGGTTGTTTATAGTGAGTAGATGCCTTGTTTATCTGTATTTGGTTGTTAGGTTGGTTGGAGTGAGCATTTTTTCAGTTATCGAGCAGATGCCTTGTTTATCTTTATTTGGTTCTTAGTTTGGTTGCAGTGAGTATTTGTCCAGTTATCAAGCAGATGCCTTGTTTATCTGTATTTGGTTGTTAGGTTGCTTATTTTAGCATTTGTCCAGTTATCAAGCAGATGCCTTGTTTATCTGTATTTGGTTGTTAGGTTGCTTTTTTAGCATTTCTCCAGTTATCAAGCATATGCCTTGTTTATCTTTATTTGCTTGTTAGGTTGGTTGCAATGAGCATTTGTCCTGTTTTCAAGCATATGCCCTGTTTATCTGTATTTGCTTGTTAGGTTGGTTGCAGTGAGACTCTGTCCAGTTTTCAATGGCTATATTTGGTTGTTATACTGGTCATTTATTCCTTGTTTATTTCATTCATTCACAATGTGTGGTTCATTATGTGCAAGTTGGAACTGTGCTGCTCGACTACATCAATACCAGTTTGAACGGCTATATTTGGTTCCAGTTATTCCTGGTGTAGTTAACACATGCCCTTTATTTCAGTTTTACACACTTATCCAGTGTGATGTTTAAGCATTACCTATGTTATATTCATTTTCAACAATACCGGTTTGAATTGCAATATTTGATGGCTGTTAAGCCTGCTGTCGGTAACATTGCCTTCCATTTTATATCTGCTTTAACAACATGCTGAAACCAACACATTCAAGCTATCATTTGGAGATGATGTCTTTTCTATATTTGTTAGATGTTAAGATTGCTGTACTTATCATGCCTTTCCACTACTTATGCAGGACAACAACGGGAGTGGCCACCATTTTCCGCCGAGGTTAGCTTCATCCCTCGGCTTGTACTCCCCCCGTCGTTCCATAATGTAGTGCATATAGATCCAGGCCTGGAAACTAGTTAGCTTCTAATATTGACTTGTTGCTTGTAGGTACATATGCCCTTGGCAAGGATCCACGCATCGACCCTTTTTGCATATGGGGCAATGAGATATTGATGAACAGGCATCAAGTGAGGAAACCGATAAGGATTACTAGCAAAAAGATACGAATGGTGGCAAGCAAATTATTTGTTTATGCTCTATCCAACACAACAGTGAGCTGTAGGATGGTAACTACAAACTCTGCAACCTTCTCTTTTTACTGCCCATAATGAGTTGTTAGACAACAATATCTGAATCTTTTTCATTCCCAGTGGTTCCCGAAGCAGTTCACTCAATATTACCTCGCAAAGTACATGATTGGTGGACACACAATGAAGGTTAAAGTATTTCATCCAGACTACAATGAGTATCGAGAAGTCCTAATGAAGACAGTGAAGGATGGACGGGCAGCCATCACAAGGGGTTGGCCTAGAGTCGTGCACGCATTACGCATGGAGGAGGGCACAATATGGGCATTCCGCTTCACCTTCTCCAGCAACCAGAATGTCTTTCGCCTCTCTCTTTACAGTCTTTAGTACAACTGTGGTTCACCATTCTGTACTTGGTGCTTCTATAGTTCTTCAATATCTATACCTCTATACCTACTAATAAAGCAAGGTGCGTTTCTCTAAATTTTTCATCCGTTCACCTATATTAATTTTTAGATTTTTTTAGTATCCGAGGTGGTACTATTTTCTGCACACGCTCATCTAAAATAATAATGACAACTGGCCACGACCCGTCCGAAGCACGCAGCCCATGCTCTGTCCCAATGAAGTCGGCCCACCATCTAGCCCGTTTATAAAAAAATGATGCCAAAAAAAATTCTTCTATCCAGAATTGAACTCAAGACCTTCAGTTTAACACACTAAGGCCACGTCGCTCACACATGGGCCAGCTTGGGCCGTCGCTCGTGGCCTTTTTTCACGTCTCGCCCACATGTGGCAGCCCGCTTGTGTAATGAAAATAGGATGTGTTTATCTTATATACTACGACCTCGCTCTTTTACAGGCAATACAACCAATTTATATACGTTGGTGAGTTCAACCTGTGCATTGAATTATGGATTTGTGGCTGAACCTATATTTGTAATAAACATGGTTGGATATGAAATAAGTGATTTCCTACTTCCAAATTCATAACATGTGATTTTTAAATTAGGGATTAATTGGATTAATATGGATTAAATAGGGATTACACTGCACATGGTTTGTGAAAGCAAAACGTCTGCGATATACATGGAGATCAGAAACGTTTCTAGGATCCACTACGTGTGTGATCAATCTCCACTGCACACACGACTTTCTCTTGAAAACTGTTTGCGTTAGGCCACCTTGCGCAAACGTTTATCACATAAAAAGTGTGTGTGATGGACAGCCTTTTCCACATAGTTTCTTTCTACGCACCATGTGTGATGCATTCAATAATGCAAACTATAAAATTATTAATATCGTGTGCAATGGCAACGCTATCACAAACAATTTAACGGGAAAAATTGTGTGTGATGTACCTGTGAACAGAAACGTTTTCCTTGGAGCGACTGTGTGGGATCTACATACGAAAGGAAACGTTTAGCGGGGACTGACTGTGTGGGATGTACTTCGTGTGCAATGGCAACGCTATCACAAACAATTTAACGGGAAAAATTGTGTGTGATGTACCTGTGAACAGAAACGTTTTCCTTGGAGCGACTGTGTGGGATCTACATACGAAAGGAAACGTTTAGCGGGGACTGACTGTGTGGGATGTACTTGCCATCGGAAACAATTTTGCCGTATAATTGTATTTTTTAGCTCTACTGTACGTATTTCTGTATTTGAGCGCTCGCCGGTCGCACACGACCTCATTTTGCTGAACGTGTGTGCCAGGAGGGCATATCCCTGATGGTTTTCTAGGTCGTGTGAGACGGAACCCCCTATCGCCCACACTCACTTGGCGACGGTTCCAGATGCCGTCGCGGAAAGGGGGTTAAAAACCATTTGTTTAGGACCAACGCGCACCAGTGTAGGTAGCATTCCACATCAAAAATTCTGTTTTTATCATTTACCTACTCGAGGACGAGCATGAATTAAGCTTGGGAATGCTTGATATGTCCCCAACGTATCTATAATTTTCTTATTGTTCCATGCTATTATATTTTCTGTTTTGGATGTTCTATATGCATTAATATGCTATTTTATATTATTTTCGGGACTAACCTATTAACCTAGAGCCCAGTGCCAGTTCCTGTTTTCCCCCCTTATTTTAGAGTTTCACAGAAAAGGAATACCAAATGGAATAAAACTTTCACGATGATTTTTCTTGGACCAGAAGACATCCAGAGGACTTTTTTGCGGAGATCTATTGCGAAGACCAGAAGAATACCATGTTCTCCTCGATGTTCTTGGAGATCTATTCGATGTAACACTTTTTTGCGGTGTGTTTGCCGAGATTTGATGAATTATGGATTTATGATCAGCTTATCTATGAATATTATTTGAATCTTATCAGAATTCTTATATGCATGATTTTATATCTTTGCAAGTCTCTTCGAGCTATCGATTTGGTTTGGCCAACTAGATTTGTTTTTCTTGTAATTGGAGAAGTGCTTAGCTTTGGGTTCAATCTTGCGGTGTCCTTTCCCAGTGATAGTACGGGCAGCAAGGCACATATTGTATTGTTTTCATCGAGGATAAAAAGATGGGATTTTCATCATATTGCTTGAGTTAATTCCTCTACATCATCATCTTACTTAAAACGTTACCGCGTTCTTCATGAACTTAATACTCTAGATGCATGCTGGATAGCGGTCGTGTGCGGAGTAATAGTAGTAGATGTAGGCAGGAGTCGGTCTACTTGACACGGACGTGATGCCTATGTTCATGAACTTAATATCGTCATAACTTTGCGCTTTTCTATCAATTGCTCGGCAGTAATTTGTTCACCCACTGTAATATTTTCTATCTTGAGAGAAGCCTCTAGTGAAACTTATGGCCCTCGGGTCTATTTTCCATCATATAAGTTTCCGATCTACAATTTTAGTTTCCGATTACTTCCTTTGCAATCTTTTACTTTTTGTTCTATAAATCAAAAATACCAAAAATGTTTACTTTACCATTTATCTATCTCTATTAGATCTCACTTTTGCAAATAACCGTGAAGGGTTGACAACCCCTTTATCGCGTTGGCTGCAAGTTGTTGATTTTTTGTGCAGGTATTCGGTGACTTGTTCATTATCTCCTACTAGATTGATACCTTGGTTCTCAAACTGAGGGAAATACTTACTATACTTTGCTGCATCACCCTTTCGTCTTCAAGGAAAAAACCAACGCAAGCTCACGAAGTAGCACCAGGTATTGGGTGGGCACTTTCAAACTGAACCGAATGGCGTACCATGCGGCGCTCTCCTTTCTCTCCCCCTCCCACGCCCTCATGGCTAGTGGCAATTGTATGTACAAGCTGTGAGCCCACACCTTCTTCTAGGACAAACAAGCTAAAATTATTGTAAAGTTACTATACACTATGAAGAAAATAATCCAAAAAAATTAACAATGACCCTACAGGTTCTTCTGGCTCACTTCGCCACTGCTCAAGGCGTCTGAGCCCACACTATTGGAATCACCCCGCATGGTATACATTGCTACCTCTTGAGCTTGCGTTGGTTTTTCCCTTGAAGAGGAAAGGGTGATGCAGCAAAGTAGAGTAAGTATTTCCCTCAGCTTTTGAGAACCAAGGTATCAATCCAGTAGGAGATAATGCGCAAGCCACCGAATACCTGCACAAACAAACACCAACTTGCACCCAACACGACAAAGGGGTTGTCAATCCCTTCATGGTTATTTGCAGAGTGAGATCTGATAGAGATGGATAAACAGTAAAGTAATATTTTTGGTATTTTTGGTTTATGGAACGGAAAGTAAAAGATTGCAAAGAAAGTAAATAGGAAACAAAAATTGTAGATCAGAAACTTATATGATGGATAGTAGACCCGGGGGCCATAGGTTTCACTAGAGGCTTCTCTCAAGATAGAAAATATTACGGTGGGTGAACAAATTACTACCGAGCAATTGATAGAAAAGCGCAAATTTATGACGATATCTAAGGCAACAATCATGAATATAGGCATCAAACCGTATCAAGTAGACTGACTCCTGACTGCATCTACCACTATTACTCCACACATCGACCGACTCCTGCCTGCATCTAGAGTATTAAGTTTATAAGAACAGAGTAACACATTAAGTAAGATGGCATGATGTAGCGGGATAAACTCAAGCAATATGATGAAAACCCCATCTTGTTATCATCGATGGTAACAATACAATACATGTCGTTTCCCCTTCTGTCACTAGGATCGCGAGCACCACAAGATTGAACCCAAAGCTAAGCACTTCTCCCATTGCAAGAAAAACCCATCTAGTTGGCCAAACCAAATCGATAGTTCGAAGAGACTTGCAAAGATATCAAATCACGTATATAATAATTCAGAGGAGATTCAAATAATATTCATAGATAGGCTGGTCATAAATCCACAATTCATGGATCTCGGCAAACACACCGCAAAAAAGTATTACATTGAATAGATCTCCAAGAACATCGAGGAGAACATGGTATTGAGAATCAAAGAGAGAGAAGAAGCCATCTCGCTACTAGCTATGGACCCGTAGGTCTGTGGTAACACTACAAAAAAAGACACATCCGTGACATTTTGGGCCGAACGAATCTTTTTTCTGTCATACATATGACACTTCTATGACGATAATTGTGACAAAACCCGGTATCATCATAGATGTGGTGGGCTCCTACTTCTATGACAAAAAATCATGATAGAAAATGGGATTTTCGTCCTGGGCGGGCCGGAGACGCAGCTGCATGACATTCTTTGGGCCGTCCAAGACGGAAAAACCGTGGTAGAAGTGAGGGGGAGGAAAATTTTGGGGAGTTGCCGGTTACGGTGGGAGGTCGGGGGCCGAGCGATGCGTGTTTCTCTCGTACATACGTGCGTGTGTGCTAGGCGTTGGCTCTAAGTGAACCCGAGCGAGGCGTTGGGCTCTAATCGAACCCGGCGACAGACCGCAGCTACGCGTTATCGAACCCGAGCGATCGATCGATGGCTGTTAATCGAACCCGATGGAGCGATTCTTCGCTTCGCCGCTAATCAAGCCGATCGATTGATGAACAGTGAGCGCTATGGGGGAGGTTGGATGAATAATGAGCGGTGGCGTTGCCTCGGATGAATAGGACCCCGTGGAGTGGAGGGCTGGATGAATAGTAGATGGTGGAGGGGTGGCCGTGGAGGGGTGGTTGAACATGACCCCGTGTTGTGGAGGGCTGGATGAACAGTAGACGGTGGAGGGGTGCCCGTGGAGGGGTGGTTGAACAGTAGCCGGTGGAGTAGCGCATGGTGGAGGCTGGATGAACAGGAGCCCGTGGAGGGGTGGTTGAACAGTAGCCGGTGGAGCGCGGTGGAGGCTGGATGAACAGGAGCCCGTGGAGGCTGGAGGAGGTCGACGGTAGCCCGTGGAGGCTGGAGGAGGTCGACGATGGAGATGAACAGTATCCCGTGGAGTCCCATTTTGCGGTACGCCACACCCCTCCCGATGAACAGGACCCCCGTTTCGACCGTAGCGCTCCAACACAAGTCCGTTTCCTCCATTTTGCGGTATGCCACACCCCTCCCTATCAACAGGACCCCCGTTTCGACCGTAGGAGGTCCGTTTCCTCCGTTTTGCGGTATGCCACACCCCTCCCGATCAACAGGACCCCCGTTTCGACCGTAGGAGGTCCATTTCCTCCGTTGTGCTCTACGCCAGGCCTCGTTTCCATCGCCTGTTCCGTCCAAGACCTCCCGATGAACACAACCACGCATTCCGTTCCGACCCAGCCGGTTGGCTCCCACGCGTTTCGTTGCCTCCCGATGAACACGACGCATTCCGTTGCCTCCCGATGAACACGACGCATTTCGTTGCCTCCCCATGAACACAACGACGATGCTGTTTCTCCGTTCCGACCCAGCCATGTACGTATGCGCGAGTAGGCGTTCGAGACCCTGCCCATATGTACGTACGTGGCCGTATTTTCTTTCTTGCACCCTCGCCGCTGTACGTACTTGTACATGCTACGTGCGCGCCTCTACTACGACACGCGCGCGCCTCTACATCCACCAGTATATATGTATGTACACGTTTGCGACCAGAATGACAATGCTACGTACGCTTCGACCAGGTGGGTCCCAACTGTCAGGCAGTTCCTTGCGTGTGAAAATGTAGCTGGTGGGTCCCAGCAGTCAGAGGGGCGAATCGTGTTTTTGCCCGGACGCACTTCCTTTGTGTGCGAAGATGTAGCTGGTGGGTCCCAGCAGTCAGGGGGGCGAATCGTTTTTTTTTGCCCGGACGCACTTCCTTGCGTGCGAAGATGTAGCTGGTGGGTCCCAGCAGTCAGGGGGAGAATCATTTTTTGCCCGGACGCACTTCCTTGCGTGCGAAGATGTAGCTGGTGGGTCCCAGCAGTCAGGGGGAAACTTTTTTTCGCGAAATACGGTGGCCCGTCCGGTGGGTCCCCGCTGTTAGGTGGAGGAATCATTATTTTCCGCGTAATAAGGAGGCACTTCCTTGCTGCGGCCGTGGACCCAGCTGTCAGCCACTCCACATACGGTCCACGTCCAATGGAAGTCGTTCCTTGACCATGTTGACCACGCCGCACTGAGAGCACCACGGCGGTGGAGGACGGCGAGGCCTAGGAAGGGGACGACTCGGAGCCGGGGAAGACGCAGCAGTGGATGCCCACGCGAAGAGGAGTATGAGGGTTCACTGGTTCGGCTGCGGGGTGAGGCTGTTGTCGCCGTAGAATAACAGGGGGTGTGGGTGAGTAGAGGGATGGCCTGGCCAGCGGTGGGAGTAGTAGGGGGCGGTGGGGCCTCCGCAGCATCACAGCCGGCCACGGGAGGCAGGAGCACGCTGCACGCACCGGGCGCTGGTTTGGGCGGTGGAGCAAGAAGACCAGAGGTTGAAGAAGCGCCACAACCGTTGGATGAACATCGACGGTAACATGAGCTAGAATCGCTCATATTGACTAAGTTGACAAAGCCCTCCGTCCCGTCAACTTGGTAGGCCCACAAGTCAGCCCCCAAGATGCCGGGTTCCATTGGGTGGGGAGTATTCATTTTTGTGCGTAATAAGGAGGCACTTCCTTGCGTGCGAAGATAGCTGGTGGGTCCGACAAGTCAGCGGGGGGCACGTTTTTTTCGTGAAATACAGAGGCCCTTCCGGTGGGTCCCAGATGTCAGGTGGAGGAATCATTATTTTGCGCGTAATAAGGAGGCATTTCCTTGTGTGCGGCCGTGGACCCAGCTGTCAGCCTCTCCACGCACAGCCTACTTCCGATGGTGTCGTTCGTTGACCACGTTGACCACGCCGCGCCGAGCGCATCCAAGGTGGTGGACGACGGCGAGGCCCCGGACAGCAACGAGCCGGAGATGGGAAGACGCGGGAGTAGAGTCGCAGACGGAGAGGTGTACGAGGGTTAACTGGTTCTAGTGCGGTGTGGTTCGGCAGTCGGTGGAGAAGAACAGGAGGTGTGGAGGGGTGGAGGGATGGCCTGGCCAACGGTGGAGTAGCGCTTCATAGCGAAGCGTGCTAAGCAGAGCTGCTAGCAGCAGGAGGCGGGAGGTGGTCCCAGCGGCGCTGGAGGAAGAAGACGAGAGATTGAAGATGGATGCCGGCCGTTGGATGTAAATCCAACAGCTAACATGTCAGAATCATTTGTTGACTAAATTGACAACGACTTGCGTTGGCTTCGACCTATTGGCCCACATTTCAGCCTCCAAAAATGTGGCACGTATTCAACCCATTTTTTCAGAATTTACAGTCTTTTTTTTGCGCGGTAGAATTTACAGTCAATTTGATCTTTTTTTTTGAATTACAGCCATTAGCTGGGCTGGGTGAACAATTAAGGTAACGTCCATGCGGCCTATTTATTTTATTTCCTAAAAAATTACAGGCCATTTGCACTTTATCTAGATACACGATTTTGCTGGGCTGATTCTAATTATAATGTTGGGTTGGGCCAGCAATGTTATCAAAAAATAAAAAAGGGCTGAGCATTTTGTTATAAATATATTTAAATAATAAGTGATATTATTTCATTCGTCCTTAAATCTTACCAAGCTTTTGTACACAATCACTAGGATTTTCGTGCCAAAACAATCCAGGATTTTATTTTGTTAAGAAATTATTTTTATAAGTTAATAAAATGTGGGATATTGTTTTCTTACATATGTAAGTATCTGTTAAATATATGATGACAATAAAAATAATATATCATAACATATAAAATAATTTAAATATATATAATATAGTTAGAAGGGAAACATAAGTTGTACCTGGCGTTCCTATTCTTATATAGAAAAATAGAACAGACCTCTGCGTTTTCTTCAAAAAAATACATAAATTGGGCTGCCAAAAATAAAACCTCGGATGGGAGGTCCATAGGCCGGTCGATACATGACGGCCCTAAGAAAATACAAACAGGCCCTCCCATCCGAGGTCGAGGGCTGCGCATGATAAAAATGAAAGCCTAGACGGGGCAGCCCAAAACCACGTCCAACACTTGCCAAAACTTCGTCCCTCATTTTCTCTATGTTTCGCACACTCGACATTGTGTGGGCATTTTGACTGTGCATCATATGAAGATGTGCTATGCATGAATGTTGATCAGCATGATGTTAACTGACTGGTAGTTCCATTTTCGACCATGAATAAAACTTCCAACATGATGTTAACCCTGTTTGAAAAGGCCGTGATAATATAAATGCTCGCCTCGAAAGTTGTTTCTTATCCGAACTGAACTTGCGTTTCTTATCTGAAACTGAAACTTGCAATTTCTTCTCATCTGCACTTTTATACTCCTATGAAACTACATTTTTTTAAGTGCTAAAAATAGATCTCTAGAATTCATAAAATTCTTCATATGCTCAATACTGAAAATCTGAAATTCAAAAGACATTTATATCTGAAAGTACTCTCAAAATACACAACACAAAACACAATTCACAACCTGCAAATACTGACAACCCTAAGCTCCTCCTGACAATTCACAACCTGCCCGACTATTGGGCTGGGGGGGCGGCCCCTCCTATTCCTCGGCGGCAGACAGCCGCCCCGTGAGACGATGTGAACGGCGAGGGAGACGATGGCGGGGAAGCGTCATCGGGCCAACTGATTTTCTCCTCTTCAGTTGGGTTCGGTTGACGAAGACTCCACCAGCTCGCTCTTGCAGGACACCCTCACAAACGACACCCTGTAGATGCTTGATCCTTCAATCTCTGGTGGATGCTCCATCTGGGATCGATACTCCCACCACCACTCCCTCACAATCGAATTCGGTGAATCTGTTTGCTCCATGGCCCAGAGGAGCAGCTCTATGTACTCCGGCGTGACTCCCTCCGGGAGTATCGCCGCCTTTTTCCTCTGTTGCAGATATTTGGCCATGGATGTCGCCGTCGCCGCTAGTTGGTCCTTGTTGTCAAACCAAGACTGTATCTCCAACATCCTAGCTATCTTCACAGGGTCGCCGTCTGCGATCCTCACGTATCGGTTGTACTCCTCCATCGATCTACTTCTCCACAACACCTTCACTCGCCGACGGTGGTTTTTGAATGGAAGAGGAGAGGAGCATCGCTGGTTTTGGATTAGAACGGGAGAGGAGCGACGCTGGTTTTGGACTAGAACAGGAGAGGAGGGGCGGTGGTTTTGAAATGGAAGAGGAGAGGAGCGGCGCTGGATTTAGATTGGAACAGGAGAGGAGCGGCGGTGGTTTAAGAGGAGAAGAGCGGAAGAGCAGATAGATTCGCCCGAGGCGACAGTCAGGCGGAGGTGGTGGGCGTACAGGTCGAAGGTCGAGCAGCCAGAGGATAACGAATCAATCGAGTATGGTGTGCCGTTCGTGAGGGTGCAGAGCCAGCCGGAGCCACAGGAGTATTCGTTCTCCCACCGCAAGAGGAGGCCGGATGGCGCGACGTCGCTTCCCCGACGTTCTCCACGGTTCCCTCGACGCTCGCCTCGTTTCAACGACGGCGGTAGGGTTTAAGGTAAGCTTCACACTAACCTAATCTTCCACTTGCTCATGCTTACAATCAGTGTGACAGCTAATGAAAATCATGCTTACAATCAGTCTCCCAGTACTACGCCAATCACCCTAAAATAGCTCTGGACCTTTGGGTCAAAGTTGTGACACAATGTACAAATAAAGAAAAATAGATTGGTGCTTCTTTCAGAAAAGAGTACTCCCTAGAAAACTGCCAATATAAGCTACTAGTATTTGGTTAGAGGATTTGCTGCCGAGAAAGATCCATCCACAGAGAGCGCCACACATCCCACTGGTTGTGGTGGATGCCAATGCGTGCATGCAGCATGGTTGGTGTTGGTAATTTTTACTTGGCACACCTCGCACTCTGCATATATGTCGGTTCCATACGTGCATTTGTGTAGTTCCACCAAAATGCAGCTCAATAACCCTGTTTGCACAGATAATGAAAAAGCGTGATTACATTATAGTGGCACTAGTTGATGAAACACACAAAATAAATAGAAGAAAATATTGCGATAGTATCACAGTATGCCATGCTGCGAGGGCGAGATGGGCCCTGCGACGCCTCATACGGTACGCCTCATACTCGACATCGTCCCAAGTCGATCTCCCAGATACACCTTCTGCCAGGGATGAACATCAGTGTACAGCAGTAGTACAAGGAGGCGCCTTGAGACATTCAAATCTCTATTTTTGTACATATCAACTAAAATTAAGCACCCCAGTTTGCAGAAACGCTTAAACATTAACAATGGGACTAGTTGATGAAACATACTTTAACCAAGAGAAGCACTTTCTTTATCTACATTGGAAATGAAATGATAGAGATGACACTCTCTCTATTTTAATTGTATTATTACTTCATTTTATCAGTGACACTAGGGTCGAGCAGGTGGCAAACGAGGTGTACCGTGCGTCGCAAGGATGGAGGCCAGGGTGCTTAGACTAGGATGCTGAAGCTGGCTCTTTCAGTCACCAACATGGATGATTCAATTCATGGGACCTTTTGGTGCAGTTCACCTAAAATGAAGCAATGTCCCGTGAGCTAGCAGCTTCTTCAAATTTTTTTAAGAAAAGGGCTCCAGCCCCGGTTCCATTTCCATCAGAAAACGAAACCCAGAGAGCTTCTTCTTCATTACTTGCGATAAAATTGAGCAACATCAAGGTTGGTTGTGAAGCTCTTGGAATGCTCAACTATAATTTGGATATCATTTGTGCAGTTCAACTAAGATCGAGCGTGAAATGTATATCTCTGTTTGCACAAAAAAGGTGGAAAGGAGGGTGACTAACAAGTGATCAAACATGCATCAAATGAAAAGAAGCATGTTCCTTATCTGAATGGCAATCCTACAAGGATAGTTCCATCTAACCTAACTACCCCGGTGGAGAGGTGCTTATTTGAGTTAGAGTGGGTTAGAAAATAACTCTAACTTTAACTATGTTAGAGTATCCAAATAGGGCCACTGTGTGAGGCTAGCAAATCTAGTGCTGGACTTACTCTGTTGACTTGTCCCCCAGTCCCCACTTTCTTTCCTTTTTCAACCAATAGATCGGGTTTATACTGAGTTTGTACTGCGTTTCCCTTTATTTCCCTATTAGACCTAAAGACCAGTTGGATAGCCAGTCTCTGCTACTTTTCGCCCCCATTATTTCCTCTTTCGACCAAGTCCTGGATTCAGGTAACAAATCCTCCCCCACCCCCACCCCCTTTCTTCCTTGTTTGAACCAAGTAGTACTAGATTCGAGTGCATGAACTAGTTTTACCTCTTAAACGTAAAAAAATTAGGTGGTTTTTGAACAGCCGATCGATCCTATCTATGAGGGGGCCTGAGAAACAGTAAAAGTTGCAAATGCAGCAACGTGAGGAGCTCGGGAAGTAGAGCAAGGCCGGTTTCAAAGGAAGTTATACCTAATGGTCGCCGAGATGTCGCTAGGTGGGCGGCGGGAGGCCGGATTTGCCCACAGTACGGCAGCGAGGAAGAAGGGGTCGGAGGCCCTCCCTTGCCAGCGGTGCTTGGGAGAGAACGGCAAGGCAGGATGATCGGGACGCGCCCAGTAGTGGGTAAGAGCCGTCGCCGAGGACGACCGCGTGAACATTGCACCTTCTCACCTTCCCCGGCGGAGAGGATCCGGCTGGATCTGTGACCAGCGGTGAGCAGAGAGAGAGTGTGTGGCCACCGCTGTCGTGTTTAGATCTGGAGAGGCCGAGACAGTGTGAAGAGAGCAACACTAGCAAGCAAGCGTGGAGGCTCCTGCCTATATAGTGGAGTAGTACTTAGATTTCTTTTGTCTACCGGAGCCGGCTTGACCTCGTCAATGACTGTTGAGAAGTCTTCATGCATGTGGCCCGGAGGCGCAGTTGTCGTCATTTTGATCTGAAGAGCCAGATTATAACATATAACACGGAAAATGCCACATGACAAGAAATCATAACCTCACTGCCCAAAGGAGACAACAAGAATCCCGATGGACAAACTAGACGAGGAACATAGCTCAAATTAAAGATAAACTCGTAGAAAAGGGGTCCGTCGATAGATGTCCTAATTAACATAGTCGGCTTGACCTAGATGGCAGTCGAGTAGTCACTGTTCGTGCATGTGCCCCCAATGACTAGCCCAACTCAGTTGTTGCTGTTTAACCCTCGCAGTGATCCGAAGCACATGACACATAATTTTGCGAGATGACAAGAAACCTTTTTTTAGATTTCTCACCACAACTACAACCATGTACAACACAGCCTGCATGATATGTAGACGATAGCCAATCCAGGCGTGTCTGCTGGAGTCTAGTTACATGGATGGACGAACTGATCTTCCGTGTCTTGCAGGGATCGTCCAGGCACCAACATAGTACAACACTTCTCTAGTACTATCGCTCGTCTCCCTCTTCTATTAAGTCACCCGACTTGCGGGACCGGAGAGTGTGCCTATGGTCGGTTCTCAATCACCGTCCCACATGTGTGTGCGAACACAATATGATGCGCGTTCCATTCGGAGAGCAGCGTGCCAGACCGACCGACTGTATGGGGTGCGACGCGAACGCGACGGGCGTGCTGTATACTCCGTACATGTGTGCCGCCGTTTTCTAGACGCTTTGCTCCATGGCGCGGGCGCAATCCATGGATACAAAATTAGTATACTGTATACTATTTAAAAGTCGAGGACGGGGCTTTTCCTGCCCGGTAGGCGGCGGGACAGTTCCGCCTAGTCGGTTCGACAGAGACGCGAGAAGACGAGGGAGTAGGCTGCTGCAAACGTAGGGCTGTGTGATTTAACAGCGAGTTACTGCTAGACAGGTGGGGCCCCGTGATTTGACTTGCCATTATCTCCTTGTTGAAGAGAGTAAAATTTTCTCCTAAGTGATGACTAACCTTATAGCTAACCTTGTTGTAGTACGAGTGACTAAGTGATGACTATGTATGACATGCCAACATCAGATAGCCTAACGCACCATGTTAAATCTCCAAGGGCCCGACCGCGCGTGTGACGCGACAATCGTGGTAGGTGCGGCCATGATACGGGGTGCTGGCAGCCCTTGGATCTGAGATCAAACGGTCACATGCTAAGTTGCTGAAAATTTGCAGAACAACCCTCCCGCGGCAACCGGCAAATTTCCTCCCGCGGGCCGGAGTAGGTTTCTCGGTTTGCATGCGGGTTTAATGGAGGCGAGGAGGCGTGTTCAGCCGATCGTGCAGTGGACGGTGCAGTACTATTCGATTTGACAACTACAACTAGTATATTATAAAAAACAAAGAAGAGTAGTAGATATAGAGATAAGAATAGAGACTAGGGAGGAGCACCGTCTACTGCTTCGTGGGCTACTCCTGCGCTCCATTCGGCGGCCGCAACGTCCCCTACAGCCACTCCCTCCTACGCTCCATTCGGTGGGGGCTGTTGACATTTGGGGAGCGCACTCTCGCGACTGCTAGCAGTCATGACTTCACCGACGACGAATTCTTCCCCGACCTTGGCAACCTCTTCCTCAACGACATGGGCGACAACCTCAACGCCAATGGTGCTGCTCCCGTTGCACCGTATGTGTTTCTGACCTTCCTGTTCGAAATCATGGTAGAATTCATGTTTCTAGTTTGTGTCCTAGACTCGATCTGTTCATCTACTATGCTAGTCCGCATGATTATTTTAATCTCTGTTATAGCCGTCATTATTTATTTTGTAGTAAATCTCGTAGTAACTTGCTCATATATTCAACTGGCGGAACGTCCCCTACAGCCACTCCCATTTCATGGACGGCCTGGTCGATTCCTCCAAGGAGCCCTTCGTCTACTGCTATGAGTGCCCGGTGCCGTTTTGGGGCTCGCCGGCGGACATCGTGCATCACCTGACGCAGGCGTGCGGCGATCACTACTGGCCCTTGGAGAAGAACATCAAGTACGAGATGTGCTACCCGTTCACCGTGCCGGAGTCGCTGGAGGATCAGCGCCGCCTGCTAGTCTCGGAGGAGGACGGCAGCGTCTTCCTCTTGATCGTGGCCACCGGCGAGGCCCGCGCAGGCCGCCGCCACATCTCTGTAGTGTGCGTCAGGGTCGACGCCGCTAACGCTGACACTGACACGAGGCCGATGTACGGGTGCGTGCTCACTATTACTACCCCTCGGAGGTCCGTGGGCGGCGACATTGGCTACGTCAAGCTGACTTGGACTCTGCCGAGCTGGGACCTTCCCGCCGATGTGGACAAGGAAGACGCATGGTATTATTTGACCCCCAACTATGTGCATGGGGACTCCAAGGAGGTTCACCTGGACATATGCATTACTAAGTTAAGTGTTGATCATTAGTCTTCGCTCAATGTAATCCGCTGTCTAAGCATGTGGAGACTTCCATGCATGATCTTGCTCTATTGGAGTATCGCGCATGAATAAAAGTGTATCCATTTATGGTTTATTCTAGAATCTTCCATGTATGAATTTTTACTACAGTACCGGTGAAAGACTTATGATGAACCATTTCCCGCAAATCACAATAAGAGTTATTTCTTCACAAGTTTTGGATGCAGGTTGAACAGTTGAACGCTTTTGTTTGCAAAAGATACTTTTTTATCTATTTCACTCGGATGTTTCTGAGCTCTAGGGATGAAATAATATCCGAAGAAACCTATGGATACATGTTACACATGAGATGACCCCCACACCCTTTGTCAAAAATAAACAACACCCCGATCAATGCATTTCACTCTTCCGTGCAACGGACGGGCACCTTACTTGCTCCTACAGGTGCTTAAGCTTGCCACATAGGCATAAAGTCTGATGTGGCAAGTTAATCAAGAAGAGAGAGACTAGTTTGGTGACCCAAGGAAGAAACGGTGCTAAGCGCGTGTACCTACGTGAAAAGACAATTTTGAGTCTATAGCTAATTAAATGAAGCAAACTTAGCAACACCATTTCATTGGAAGAGGTCACTCCTTGGCAAATGCAATAAATACTAATACTCCTTGTGTCCCATAATATAAGAACGTTTTGGCACTACACTAGTGTCAAAAATGTTCTTATATTATGGGACGAAGGGAGTACGAAGAAAGAGATAGAGAGGAGTAAAAAAAATACACTTATAGCCAACCTTATAGCCAACCTTGTTGTAGTATGAGTGACTAAGTGATGACTATGTATGACATGCCAACATCAGATAGCCTAATGCACCGTGTTAAATCTCCAAGGGCGCGACCAGCGAGCGACGCGACGTCGTGGTAAGCGCGACCATGATACGGCTCTTGGCAGCCCTTGGATCTGAGATCAAAGCGGTCGCATGCTAAGTTGCTGAAAATTTTCAGAATAACCCTCCAGGATAGGATATTCACCCATTGGTATAGAATCACGCCATGCAACCGTTCGATCTCCGATCCAAGGGCTCTCGGAAGACCGTATCATGGGAGAATGGAAAGCCACTACCCTGCCGTTCGCACGCTGGCAGTTCGCTCCTACTCGTCCCCGCACGTCCTTTAATACTACGACGGTTCACTCCTAGTCGTCCCGTCCATTCACATTACGGCAGTTCCACTAATCCTAACCCTCCTCCCAAATCCATGGCGTCCCAAATCTCCCCGATCGGCGGTGAGTACAAGGTTAGAACCATCACCGGCGATGAGTTCGACGTCATCTACACCCGTTCTTCGCGACGGTGAAAGGATGCCTTTCTCGCAGACGCATGTTCAAGACTCGGATGATGAGAGGGTCGCGGGCTAGATGTTGAGTACACCACAGTCGTGGGACGAGAGAAGGATCTAAAGGACGAAGAGAGGAAGAAGCCCGACGTGATCCAGGTTTGCGTGCATGACTTATGCTTGGTCTACCACATATGCCATGCCGACGTTGAGTGCCAGGATTTTAAGGGCTTCCTCGAGAGCAACCTAGTCAAATTCGTTACTGTAGACTTTGGTAACGACAAAGAAGTCCTGCGTCGGATAGGCCTCGTTGTAGGCAACACCTTCGACCTCCAAAAGAATCGGCTGGTGTCCTCTCGTCAGCCTTCGATGCTGACCCTGGGAGGAGCCATGGTTCATCCTTCGTATGGTAAACTGGAGAAACCTCATTACATGTTTCATCTTCATGCATGGTAGCGGAATGTACTAGATATAGACCACATCCACTACGCTGCAATGGATGGCTACCTTTGTTTCAATATCTACAAGGGTTGGATGAAGAGCAACAGCTAAGTTGGCGGTTCAAGCAAAGAATTATCGGCCAAGAGGAATAGGGACAAGGACGAAGTTGAGGACGTGGACGAGGACTCCGAGTAAGGTGGCAGTGTCGTTGCTCATGGTGGTTCTAATGCAGTGTCTACCGGAATAGTTGCAAAGTTTAATTTCAGGTGTGCTTAGTTTAATTTGAGGGGTGTGTTGTGCTGAGCCCCCAGCAGAACTATGTTTTGTTTCTTCTTGTTACTTTAACTCTTCAGTAAGTACATACTAGTATTTCTTACATTTCATCTTTTAGTTGGTACAGTACTACCACTCGTTTATTCACATTATATACGTACAATATATATGGTGTCACATCCTAGCTAGTCCATGCATTAGTGTGTGCATCATGTTTAACTTTCATTTGAAATTTGAAATGGGGAAGACAGAAACCCCAGAACCCCTTATGAATCCAACTAGGGTTTACTAAAATTATTTTCAATGAACCTGAAATGCCCTTCTAAAATGCTCATCACCTTTGCCTTGGTTCAGAGCCTCTGCCAAAAGTGGCGCACAATTTTCTAGGTCATCCTAAGGTCTTTGAATTAAATCATAAGTATTTGAGTTTGGGCTTTTAAAATTATATAAAATATTTCAAATGCCCAAATATTCCCAAACAAAAATGTTTCATGTTGGAAATATTCCAACTAAAGACCTGGAGCAGTTTGGTGAATTTAGGAGCTGTTTTAGTATTTTTAAAAACTCCACAAAGTTACAGAATATTAGAAAAAGAAAAACAGAATGAAAAGCTTACCTGGCGCCTCCTAACCGGCCCAGCCCAGCCGCCGCGCCAGCGAGCTGCTTGGCTTGGCCAGGCAGGCAGGCAGGTGCTCGGCGGCGAGCACCGCATGCACGCCACGCACCTGGTCGCCGCCTCGCCGCTCCCCTCACCGAGCGACCGACGCGAAGCGCCCTCTCTCTCTCCCCCCGAACCCTCAGACATCTCTCTTCCTCCCCAGCTCCTCCCCCTTGTGCTCCCCCGCCATGGCCGACGCCACCGCAGCCACGCCGTCGCCATAGTCGCCCTCCCCGTCGTCCGTGCTCCTCCCCGTCGTGTCTAGGAGCTCCGCCGCCCTCCTCTTCGTCGAGCTAGCCGAGCCCCGAGTGCTCGCGTAGCCCGAGGCCACTGCACCAACCTCGCCCGACCCCGCCGTCGCCGGAGATCCCCTTCAACGCCGCCGTCGCACCAGCCCGTCCCCGACCGCACCGAGTGTTTCTTCGAGTTCCCTGTGAGCTTAGCTATCTCCCCCTCCTTTCCTCTCTCGCTCCCGAGCTGTGTAGTGACCGCACGGAGCTCAACCGCACTCACCGCCGTGGAGCTCGTCGCCGACGTGCTCCCGGCCATCCACCGGCCAACCCTCGGTGTCTAACGCACTCACCGCACCATGTAGCATCTAACCTACCACTCCACGCACCTCACCGCACACCGTAGCGCGAGTTCGTCTTCACCCGAACTCCGGCGGCCGCCTAGGTCGTCGCCGGCGCCGTTTCCGGCCGCCCCGAGCTCAACTAACTCCACAAAGAGCTGCGGCTTGTTCCCAGCTCCACCTAGATGCCCTCCGCGACTCATTTGGTCGCCGGAACGACCAAAACCACTTCCGCCGCCGCGTCGGGCTCGCCGGCGGCTAAACGCCGGTGTAGCTAGTGCTGACTTTGACCACGGGTGGGCCCTGGTTGACTCTGTTGAGTCTATGACAGGTGGGGCCCAGCCCTGTTAACTAATGAGGTTTAGTTTTAATTAATATTTAGTAAAACTAATTATGCTGACACCCGGGACCCACCAGTCAGGTTTGACCTGGACGTCTCCGTTGACTATGACATCACCCTGACGCATTGCTGACGCGGTAAATTAATTACTGGAATTATTCTATTATAGGAAATTCCAGAATATAGTTCAAACTTCAAAAATTCATAGAAATTAATCTGTAACTCCAAATGCAAAGATCTATATATGAAAAATGATCAGAAAAATCCATTCTATCCATTGGTACAGGTTTCATGCATGATAACACAAGTTAACTATGCTGTTTAAGCAGAATAAGATAATACACCTTTATGGCTATGTTAAATGAGCTAGCATTTGAATCTTTGGTTCAAATGAGTTCATCCCTTTTTGTTTCAGCTTGCAGTAGGACAACACACATCCATATTGCCATGTCATAGCATGCATCATATTGTTGCATATTGCCATGTGTGTTTATTTTCGGTATCTCCTTCGTGATAGGTTCTGCCTCCGAGGATAATCCCGAATATCCGTCTGAAGGGCAGTATCCTACCACCACTCCATCAGGCAAGCAACCCATTGATCATTCCGATACAAACCCATGTTCTCGTTTCTGCTCTTGTTTACTGCATTAAGACAACGGGATTCAAACTGTTGTGTGCTGCGGTAGTTGAACCCACTTCCTTTGCATGACCTGTCATTGCCACAGTAACTAGATGAAACCCACTAGTATGTGTAGGAGTTTGTTGAGCCATGTTTGTGATTCCTACCATGCTATGCTTGCTATGCTTAGAGTTGTGTCAGGTCTGGCTCATCGGGATGATGAACTGGAGTGAAAGGTTGTGTCGGGTTCGAGAGTGAAAGTGTTGAACACGTTTTGGTAAAGGTATCGATGAGAGGCCATGTAGGAGTACATGGTGGGTTGTTTCATTGAAGCCGTCCCTAAGAACTGAGTTCTGTGTTTGTGATCCATGAAGCAGTTACTACCACGCATTGGGCCCGAAACCAATGGACCCTCTCGGCTTCTTAACCACCCTTGTTCTCTGTCCAGGAGTTGCAACTAGTTTCTGGTGTTTGTAGGATATGTGTTGGAGGCCGTGCGTAGCGCTGACCCTAGGGGTGGGCTATGATGCGGTAGATACACCGTGGCCGGTGTACGGAGTGCCCGTTTGGTATCTCGGGAACCCTGCACACATCGTTCGGGCTGTATGGGAAACCTCGGCGGACTCCTGCGGATGGAACCGAATAGGCGATAAACCTGGACTAGGGACTTGAGTGTTTAGGTAGGCTGTGGCCGACACCCATGTTGGGCTTCCGCTTGAAGGTTGCCGAGTACATGTCGTAATGGCGGTAAGTGGTGAGCGTGTGTGAAGAAGTACACCCCTACAGGGTTAATATGATCTATTCGAATAGCCGTGTCCACGGAGAAGGACTTCTGGGTTGCCTATAACAGTTCATAGACAAGTAAATGGATACTACTAAAAGCCTCAAGATAAGTGTGAGTGCATGGATGGCCCTCTCGTGGGTGACGAGAGAGGATCCACGGTGGAGTATTGTGATGGTGATTAGTGGACTCGTGTGCGACAATTGCTTTTCAAGTGGTGTCATGTAGGATAGCTTAGCCAAGAGTCAAAGCTGGCTTGCTGCAAATAACTCCACCACCTTCTTGAGAATGTGCATGTATGATAGGATTCTGTGGTAAGACTTGATGAGTACCTCCGTACTCATGTTTGCTTAATTGATATTTTTCAGACGACAATACTGCCCCCTCCGATGGGTTTTATGTAGACCTTGACATCGACGAGTGAACTAGCCACCCAGGTGGTGATCCAAGGCTTGTGAAGGGCCACTGTAGATAGAAGGGCTTCAACAAGCTTTCTTTCTTTCTAAAGTCTGTACTCAGACTAGTTTGCTTCCGCATGTGCTTGTATGTTTGTATGACTTGAGTGTTGGGTCATGTGACCCCTACCTGTATGGATATGTTATGTATGGCTCCTCGGAGCCTCTTAAATAAAGTACTTTGAGTTGTAGAGTTCTGTTGTGATGCCTTGTTGTATGTACTCATATCGGGCATATTGCTTGTATGATTGAAATGCTTGGTATGAGTGGGATCCGACAAACTAGTTGTTTATCCTTGGCAGCCTCACATATGGGGAAATGTAGTCTTGTGCTTCGGCGATAGTAGTCCGCTACAGCCCGGTTCACGGAGTCCTGCTAGCCCAGCACTCTGCTTGGACACTTGACTGGCGGCATGTGTTTCACTTCGTTCCTATGTACGTCCCTTCGGGAAATGTCACGCGGTGATATTCGAGTCCTGCCTAGCCTGCTACAGCCGGGATACCGGAGTACTGTTAGCCCAGTGCTACAGCCCGAATTCATACGTTGATGACCGACATGCTCAATGTTATTCATGTATGCCTGTCCCCATGGGTTAGCGCCGCTTTGGGTTCACGACTAGCCATGTCGGCCGGGTTCTTTGTCATGTGGATGCTAGCGACACTATCATATCGTGAGCCAAAAGGCATAAGCGGTCCCGGGCCATGGTAAGGCGACACCCGTGGGAATACCGTGCGTGAGGCCGCAAAGTGATATGAGGTGTTACCGGCTAGGTCGATGTGACTTGGAATCGGGTCTGACAGCGTTGGCATCGAGCGGGGCTGCTGAGGTTCGCTAAGCCAAACTGGTCGATGTTGAGTCTAGAAATGCTTTAGTTATATGTAGGGGAATTGTTTGTGGGAGGGAACGTAAGGCTCTTTTACTCCTTTACCTTATGCCCTCTGATCTGAGTCATCCTCTTCTCATTCTACGTGGGTATAGGACTAGGCTCTCTTCTCTCTATCAGGTTCACGTGTTACTAATCCGTAGTAACTTATAGGATTGTTGGTTACATCCTCAGTTCAGTTTCTACTACTTTTAGTATGCTATCAGTTGAACCAGAACCTTGATATGATGTTGTTGAGTGGTTTTGCAATCTGATTATGAATGTCTCAAATCTGTTTTTGAGCATTTACAGATGTTATGCTGCCCGATTTTCCCTAGAAATTCTAATGCCTTTGCATTGTGGCTGTGCTTTCAGATGGCCACCCGTCCCCAGAACCAAGTGGTTCGTCTGACCCGTTGCATTGATGTGTGTGGTCACACGGCAATGTTGGTTCGGGTGATGGTCGAGACCGGTTACCGATGGTATCCTGAATATACCGTCGAGGAGCAGTTTAGAGATTTTAATCAAAGCCAATATCTGTGCATGGTCAGGATATATCCATCTTATCCCGGAGCTACTGAACCGCTCCACTATTCTTATGGACTTGGGATCACTATTGGGATGTCCGTGCAAGATGCAGCCTACTCAATGATGACTATTATTCGAGCCAGAACTGCCTTGCTATGCAACACCGATTTCCGCTACATGCCAGCATCCCTCCCTGGGGCGCATGGCTACCTTCAGGGTATGTACAGCGATGCATCCCATGAGGACTCACTTCTTCGCACTACTACCGAGATGTTGGAAGACAAGGACCGTGAAAACCGGGCCTTGCGTATGGAGCTCTTTAATGCCCGTTCTGATCACTGGGCCACTCTGACTCGGTTTGCACCTGCTGTGCAAGCCGGATACATGGACATGAGGGACTTGTACCATAGGCGGGCTGGTCTGCCAGACTTTATGGAGTGGCGTGAGGTAGGAGGCATCACTCCTCCTCGTGGGCCTCGTCTGCCGCCGTTTGTTGGACCATGGCCACATCCGAGTCCCTATGGTCCGCAAGCTCCACAGGATCGTCTGTTTCCGGATGATCATGTTCCACTTCGAGCTTGGGTGGTGACTTCTATGAGGACTACTACGGAGCTATGCGAGTTAGTAGTAGTATCCCTAGTATTGTAATAGTTGTATTTCCACCGTCTGCGTGACTTGTGGAATATGACTTAGTGTGTATCATTCCGGAGTGTAGAAAAATAATGTATAGGAGTTGGAATGCTTCCGATGAGATGTAACGCCTTTCACTATAGTTGTACTCCGTCGGGCTTGTACTAAACTATGAATGGTGTGTATGACCGTTGGTATATATATGGCAGTTTTATATTACCATGTCATACGGATGAACATCTCTCGCATTCCGGTTTATCCATTACATTCCGCACTTCCTTGCTAAATTCTGCCATCCTGGTTTAAACCGTTGTTTTGTTTCCTAGGATGGTCAACACCGCAACAATCCTGCTGCTCGGAGCAGGGAGAAGCCAGCGCAGCTAGGAATGCAAATCTGCCTCAACCGCCATCTTTGGCGAGGTTATGTTGGGCGGAACGCAACAAGCGTGAGACCAATCGCTTGCTGGAGCGGATTGAGCAAAACACCGCACGCCAGCCAAGAAATGATCTGGTGTCACTCAATGACTTTGTCAAGCTGTATCCACCGAAGTTCAAGTATTCCGTTGAGCCTCTCAACGCGGATGACTGGCTTCGCAGCATCACCCACAAGCTACGTTCTGCTAACGTGGCTAAAGCTGATAAGGTTACCTTTGCCGCCTATCACCTCGAAGGCCCTGCTAGCCTTTGGTGGGAGAATTATGAGGCTATGCGTCCGGTTGGACAAATTACTACTTGGGCTGAATTCAGTGCTGCTTTCGTGAGCATCACATCCGGAAGGTCTCATGGATCGTAAAGGGAGGTTTTGCAACTTCACCTGTGGTAGGCTGATTGTGGATACTTACGGCCGTGAGTTTGGAAATTTAGCACGTTATGCTCTGAAGAGGTTTCTAAAGGCGCCAAGAAGCGTGCAAGGTTCCGCAAGGGACTTAGCCCGAGCTTCGCCGTGATCTTCGTGCACGAGTGCACTTCCTTCGAAGTTAGTCAACAAGGCTATCAGTGCTGAAACTGGACAGTCTGACTTCGAAGCTTCACGCAAGCACTTCCGTGACTCTGGTTCTTCATCCGGCTCTGGATCTCAGAAGCGCCGGGTTTGGATTCAAACTTTGCTCGCCACCGAGTTCACCCCGAGGCCATCCTTTGAGCGCCTCACCCCAACCAGCGATATGTACCGCCCAAGACTTATGGAGGCCCCACTGCTAATGCTGCTCCACGCCCTAATATGATAACTTGCTTCAAGTGTGGAGAGGCGGGCCACTACATCCATGAGTGTCCCAGAACAACCCGGTCGGTCGGAAAGTCATTGGCCGTGGTAAGCCAGCGGGAAAGGTGCTCTATGCTAAACCAGCTGCCACCGCTCGTGGCCACGTCAACTATGTTTCAGTGAGAAACCTATGAGGATCCCAACGTCGTTCTCGGTATGCTCCTTGTTAATTGTCATCCGCAACTGTTCTTTTTGATCTTTGGAGCATCTCATTCATTTATTCTCGAGAGCTATGCTCGATTGCACAACACCACATTACGTGACATGCACACCTCCATGGAAATTCAGACTCCACGGTTCTAGATGGCAAACCTCTAGAATAAGTCATGGGAATGAAATTCTTGTCGACAGATTAGTTTTTCTTGCATCTCTAATAGCTCTCAAGTCCTCGGACATAAACATCATCTTGGGTATGGGTGGATGTCAGCCCATTACGCTAAGATTGATTGCTCTACTAGAACTGTTCAACTCACCCATCCTTGGGCAAGGCAGTTAATGTTTTAACCCGAGTGTCTAAGCGTCAGCTTTACTCCTTAAATGCCAACCCCCTTCCAGACCTCGAAGATATTCCGGTAGTCCGTGATTTTCTGGATGTCTTTCCAGAAGAACTGCCAGGTGTTCCACCTGACAGGGATGTCGAGTTCGTGATAGATCTTGTTCCCGGAACCGTCCCAATTTCTAGAAGACCTTATAAGATGGCACCCCTAGAACTAGCCGAGCTTAAGAAACAACTCGATGAGTCCTTGCAAAAGGGTTTCATCCGTCCTAGTTCATCTCCATGGGCTTGCCCCGTCCTCTTCGTCAAGAAGAAGGATGGAACGGATCGGATGGTTGTAGATTACCGACCTGTCAACTTGGTCACTATCAAGAACAAGTATCCGCTCCCGGGATCAACGATCCGTATGATCAGCTCGCTGGATCCTCGATCTTTTCAAAGATGGATTTGAGGTTGGGCTACCATCAAATCAAAATCAAGAGCGGGACATTCCTAAAAGCGGCCTTTGTTACTCGTTATGGCCAATCTGAGTACACCGTCATGTCCTTCGGATTAACCAATGCTCCGCCACCTTATCTCGGTTAATGAACTCAATCTTCATGGAGTATTTGGATAAATTAGTCGTGGTATACCTCGATGATATACTCATCTACTCCAAGAATGAGGAAGAACATGCGAACATCTAAGGCTAGTATTGATGAAACTTCGAGAGCACCGCCTTTATGCCAAATTCTCTAAGTGTGAATTCTGGTTGCGAAGTGACCTACCTAGGCCATGTAATCTCCGGTAAGGGCATTGCTATCAATCGGCGAGTTCAAGCCATCCTTGATTGGACTCCACCTGAATCGGTCAAGCAAGTTCGGAGTTTCCTCGGTTTAGCGAGCTATTGCCACCGCTTTGTCGAGAATTTCTCTAAAGTTGCTAAACCTCTAACCGAACTCCTCAAGAAAGATAAGAAGTTGAATGGGCGCCACGGTGCGAGTTCAGCTTTCGGGAACTAAAAGGCGCGACATTTGCTCCGTACTTGTTCCACTAGTTTTTCTAAGGACTTTATTATCTATTGCGGCGCCTCGCGACAAGGACTAGGTTGCATACTCATGCAAGATCGTCATGTGATTGCCTACGCTTCTCGACGATTCGTCCACATGAGGATAACTATCCCACACACGATCTAGAGCTTGCAGCGATGGTTCATGCACTCAAAACCTGGCGACATTACCTTCTTGGTAATCGTTGCGAAATCTACACTGATCACCAAAGTCTGAAATACATCTTCACCCAACGGATTTGAATCTCGAGGCAAAGGCGTTGGGTCGAGTTGATACAGATTACGACTTAGGAATATCTTACACCCGAGCAAAGCCAATGTCATGGCTGGCGACTAAGTCGCAAATCTTATTGTAACAATTTGATGTTACAACAAAGTCAACCTTTTCTCCACGAGGAATTTCGTAAGCTTAACCTTCACCTTGTTCCTCGAGATTCCTTTCCACCACGGTGGCGAAACCTACCCTTACGGATCAGATCATCAAGGCACATAAGGTAGATCCGGGAATTTCCCGCATCAAGAGAAACATCAAGAAAGGAGTCGCAGATTGTTTCTCCATCGATGAACAAGGTGTCGTGTTCTTTGGAGACCGTCTAGTGGTTCCCAAGGTGCGCAAACTGAGGCGATTGATCCTTAAGGAAGCTCATGAATCTCCTCTCACCATTCATCCCGGTAGTACTAAAATGTATCAAGACCTACGCCAGAGGTTTTGGTGGACTAGGATGAAGAGAGAAATCGCTCAATACATTGCTAATTGCGACGTCTGTCGTCGAGTTAAAGCAGAACATCAACGGCCTGCTGTTACCCTTCAACCTTTGGCTATTCCTGAAATGGAAATGGGATAAAATCGGTATGGATTTCATTACCGGGTTTCCCAGGACCAAGAGAGGGAATAATGCTATCTTCGTTGTCATCGATCGTCTTTCCAAAGTAGCTCACTTCCTACCCGTTCGTGAGAGTATAACCGCTAGCCAGCTAGCTGATTTGTACATCTCTCGAATATTGTCTCTTCATGGTGTTCCATTGGAGATTAACTCAGACCGTGGAAGTCTCTTCACCTCTCGATTTTTGGAAAGTTTCCAAAATGCTATGGGAACTCGTCTCTCCTTTAGCACCGCCTTCCATCCTCAATCAAGTGGTCAAGTAGAACGAGTCAATCAAATCCTAGAGGATATGCTTGAGCTTCATCATCTCTTTCGGCATGAATTGGGAGAAATGCCTTCCATTCGCCGAGTTTGCTTATAACAATAGTTATCAAGCTAGCTTGGGCAAAGCTCCTTCGAAGTTCTTTATGGGCGGAAATGTCGAACGCCTCTTAACTGGTCGAAACCAGGAGAGACAACTCTTTGGCCCGGATATGATTCGAGAAGCGAGAAGAGCAGGTTCGCGTTATT
The DNA here is from genome assembly GCA_021605205.1 of Aegilops longissima. NCBI lineage: Eukaryota > Viridiplantae > Streptophyta > Magnoliopsida > Poales > Poaceae > Aegilops > Aegilops longissima. The sequence goes on from CM038678.1 coordinate 56,369,387, forward strand.
CGTGAGAAATTGAAAACAGCCCAATCTCGTCAAAAGAGTCAATATGACCGCAAGCATAAGCCTATGGCTTATGAAATTGGCGAAGGCTTACCTTGGGTTACTCCTTTGAAGGAACCCATCGATTCGGTATCAAAGGCAAATTGGCTCCTCGTTACATTGGACCCTTTCGCATTCTTGCCAAGCGAGGAGAAGTTGCCTACCAATTGGAACTACCTCGCATCTTTCCGAGTCCATGATGTCTTCCACGTTTCCCAACTCAGCGTTGCTTCTCGGATCCTATCCGTGGAGTGGACCACGAAACGCTTGATCTCCAAGATAACCTCACCTATCGAGAATATCCCGTTCGTATTCTTGATCAAGCCGAGCGTACCACTCGACGTCAGAATATCAAGTTTTTAAAGGTTCAATGGTCAAACCATTCTGAGCAAGAAGCAACTTGGGAAAGGGAGGATCGTCTTCGACTTGAGTATCCCACCTTTTTCGCAACGGATCCTAAATCTCGGGACGAGATTCTTTTGAGTGGGGGTGAGTTGTCACATCCTAGCTAGTCCATGCATTAGTGTGTGCATCATGTTTAACTTTCATTTGAAATTTGAAATGGGGAAGACAGAAACCCCAGAACCCCTTATGAATCCAACTAGGGTTTACTAAAATTATTTTTAATGAACCTGAAATGCCCTTCTAAAATGCTCATCACCTTTGCCTTGGTTCAGAGCCTCTGCCAAAAGTGGTGCACAATTTTCTAGGTCATCCTAAGGTCTTTGAATTAAATCATAAGTATTTGAGTTTGGGCATTTAAAATTATATAAAATATTTCAAATGCCCAAATATTCCCAAACAAAAATGTTTCATGTTGGAAATATTCCAACTAAAGACCTGGAGCAGTTTGGTGAATTTAGGAGCTGTTTTAGTATTTTTAAAAACTCCACAAAGTTACAGAAAATTAGAAAAAAAAAACAGAATGAAAAGCTTACCTGGCGCCTCCTAACCGGCCCACCTGCCGGCCCAGCCCACCCTTGGCATGGTAGCTGCTTGGCTTGGCCAGCAGACAGCAGTGTCGGCGGCGAGCACCGCATGCACGCCACGCACCTGGCCGCCGCCTCGCCGCTCCCCTCACCGAGCGACCGACGCGAAGCGCCCTCTCTCTCTCCCCCCGAACCCTCAGACATCTCTCTTCCTCCCCAGCTCCTCCCCCTCGCGCTCCCCCGCCATGGCCGACGCCACCGCAGCCACGCCGTCGCCGTAGTCGCGCTCCCCGTCGTCCGTGCTCCTCCCCGTCGTGTCTAGGAGCTCCGCCGCCCTCCTCTTCGTCGAGTTAGACGAGCCCCGACTGCTCGTGTAGCCCGAGGCCACTGCACCAACCTCGCCCGACCCCGCCGTCGCCGGAGATCCCCTTCAACACCGCCGTCGCACCAGCCCGTCCCCGACCGCACCGAGTGTTTCTTCGAGTTCCCTGTGAGCTTAGCTATCTCCCCCTCCTTTCCTCTCTCGCTCCCGAGCTGTGTAGTGACCGCACGGAGCTCAACCGCACTCACCGCCGCGGAGCTCGTCGCCGACGTGCTCCCGGCCATCCACCGACCAACCCTCGGTGTCTAACGCACTCACCGCACCATGTAGCATCTAACCTACCACTCCACGCACCTCACCGCACACCGTAGCGCGAGTTTGTCTTCACCCGAGCTCCGGCGGCCGCCTAGGTCGTCGCCGGTGCCGATTCCGGCCGCCCCGAGCTCAACTAACTCCACCAAGAGCTGCGGCTTGTTCCCAGCTCCACCTAGATGCCCTCTGCGACTCATTTGGTCGCCGGAACGACCAAAACCACTTCCGCTGCCGCGTCGGGCTCGCCGGCGGCTAAACGCCGTTGTAGCTAGCGCTGACTTTGACCACGGGTGGGCCCTGGTTGACTCTGTTGAGTCTATGACAGGTGGGTCCCAGCCCTGTTAACTAATCAGGTTTAGTTTTAATTAATATTTAGTAAAACTAATTATCCTGACACCCGGGACCCACCAGTAAGGTTTGACCTGGACGTCTCCGTTGACTATGACATCACCCTGACGCATTGCTGACGCAATAAATTAATTACTGGAATTATTCTATTATAGGAAATTCCACAATATAGTTCAAACTTCAAAAATTCATAGAAATTAATCTGTAACTCCAAATGCAAAGATCTATATATGAAAAATGATTAGAAAAATCCATTATATCCATTGGTACAGGTTTCATGCATGATAAAACAAGTTAACCTTGCTGTTTAAGCAGAATAAGATAATACACCTTTATGGCTATGTTAAATGAGCTAGCATTTGAATCTTTGGTTCAAATGAGTTCATCCCTTTTTGCTTCAGCTTGCATTAGGCCAACACACATCCATATTGCCATGTCATAGCATGCATCATATTGTTGCATATTGCCATGTGTGTTTATTTTCGGTATGTCCTTCATGATAGGTTCTGCCTCCGAGGATAATCCCGAATATCCATCTGAAGGGCAGTATCCTACCACCACTCCATCAGGCAAGCAACCCATTGATCATTCCGATACAAACCCATGTTCTCGCTTCTGCTCTTGTTTACTTCATTAAGACAACGCGATTCAAACTGTTGTGTGCTGCGGTAGTTGAACCCACTTCCTTTGCATGACCTGTCATTGCCACAGTAACTAGATGAAACCCACTAGTATGTGTAGGAGTTGGTTGAGCCATGTTTGTGATTCCTACCATGCTATGCTTGCTATGCTTAGAGTTGTGTCAGGTCTGGCTCATCGGGATGATGAATTGGAGTGAAAGGCTGTGTCGGGTTCGAGAGTGAAAGTGTTGAACACGTTTTGGTAAAGGTATCGATGAGAGGCCATGTAGGAGTACATGGTGGGTTGTTTCATTGAAGTCGTCCCTAAGAACTGAGTTCTGTGTTTGTGATCCATGAAACAGTTACTACCATGCATTGGGCCCGAAACCAATGGACCCTCTCGGCTTCTTAACCACCCTTGTTCTCTGTCCAGGAGTTGCAACTAGTTTCTGGTGTTTGTAGGATATGTGTTGGAGGCCGTGCGTAGCGCTGACCCTAGGGGTGGGCTATGATGCGGTAGATACACCGTGGCCCGGTGTACCGAGTGCTCGTTTGGTATCTCGGGAACCCTGCACACACATCGTTCGGGGCTGTATGGGAAACCTCGGCTGGACTCCCTGCGGATGGAACCCGAATAGGCGATAAACCTGGACTAGGGACTTGAGTGTTTAGGTAGGCTGTGGCCGACACCCACGTTGGGCTTCCGCTTGAAGGTTGCCGAGTACATGTCGTGTAAACGGCGGTAAGTGGTGAGAGCGTGTGTGAAGAAGTACACCCCTGCAGGTTAATATGATCTATTGAATAGCCGTGTCCACGGAGAAGGACTTCTGGGTTGCCTATAACAGTTCATAGACAAGTAAATGGATACTACTAAAAGCCTCAAGATAAGTGTGAGTGCCACGGATGGCCCTCTCGTGGGTGACGAGAGAGGATCCACGGTGGAGTATTGTGCTGGTGATTAGTGGACTCGTGTGCGACAATTGCTTTTCAAGTGGTGTCACATAGGATAGCTTAGCCAAGAGTCAAAGCTGGCTTGCTGCAAATAACTCCACCACCTTCTTGAGAATGTGCATGTATGATAGGATTCTGTGGTAAGACTTGCTGAGTACCTCCGTACTCATGTTTGCTTAATTGATATTTTTCAGACGACAATACTGCCCCCTCCGATGGGTTTTATGTAGACCTTGACATCGGCAGTGAACTAGCCACCTGTGTGGTGATCCAAGGCTTGTGAAGGGCCTTTGTAGATAGAAGGGCTTCAACAAGCTTTCTTTCTTTCTAGAGTCTGTACTCGAGACTAGTTTGCTTCCGCATGTGCTTGTATGTTTGTATGACTTGAGTGTTGGGTCATGTGACCCCTACCTGTATGGATATGTTATGTATGGCTCCTGAGCCTCTTAAATAAAGTACTTTGAGTTGTACAGTTTTGTTGTGATGCCTTGTTGTATGTACTCATATCGGGCATATTGCGTGTATGATTGAAATGCTTGGTATGAGTGGGATCCGACAAACTAGTTGTTTATCCTTGGCAGCCTCACATATGGGGAAATGTAGTCTTGTGCTTCGGCGGTAGTAGTCCGCTTCTGGCCGGTTCACGAGTCTCGCTAGCCCAAAGACTACTGCTTGGACACTTGATCTGGCGGCATGTGTTTCACTTGTTCCTATGTCCGTCCCTTCAAGGAAATGTCACGCGGTGATATTCGGAGTCCTGCCTAGCCTGCTACAGCCCGGGATACCGGAGTCCAGTTAGCCCAGTGCTACAGCCCGAATTCATACGTTGATGACTGACATGCTCGATGTGATTCATGTATGCCTGTCCCCATGGGTTAGCGCCGCTTTGGGTTCACGACTAGCCATGTCGGCCCGGGTTCTTTGTCATGTGGATGCTAGCGACACTATCATATACGTGAGCCAAAAGGCGCAAACGGTCCCGGGCCACGGTAAGGCGACACCCGTGGGAATACCGTGCGTGAGGCCACAAAGTGATATGAGGTGTTACCGGCTAGGTCGATGTGACTTGGAATCGGGGTCCTGACATATGGCCAACATCATATAGCCAGCAGTTTAGAGGGTGTTTGTTTCCAGGGACTTATTAGTTTAGGGACTTAAAAAAGTCCCTGTAAGTCCCATCTAAACTAAACATGAGGGACTTATAGGGACTTAAAGTGGGCATTTGGGACTTATGAAATAAGACTCTAAAGGAGAGTCTTATAGGGACTTATAGTTGTAATATGGCCTTATAGGGACTTATAAGTCCCAGGAACCAAACAGGTAGGGACTTTCTAGGGACTTGGGAGTGAAAAAAGTTCTAGGACTTATGTACCAAACAGGGCCTTAGTTGTCAAAGAATTCCAGGGTGCTTAGTTTTGTCAAAGAATTCAGTGGTGCTTAGTTTTATTTGAGGGTGGGTTGTCTTTGGACACCATTATTGTGACTAGCCCTTTTAATAGTACTATATGCATAATTTGGCGATTTAGCGCCTCTATATGTACCACCTTTTTTAATTTTAAGTTTTGCTCCATGGCGCAATCCATCGATACTACTGCTGTACAAAAGTATACATTTTTAAAAGGCTAGAGGGCGGGCAGTCTAGCTTGGTCGGTTTCACGAGAGGCGAGGGCCTTTGTGATTTGACGGCTCATTATGCTGGAAGGCGGGCCTTGTGATTTGACTGCTTTCAGATAAATGCGCCGATGACCTGATCGAGGAGGAGCAAAGAACCGTGCGGTATACTCAAGTTTTATCTTGGAGTAGTATCGCTGACGGAGGAGCACGAAACACGACAGCCCAGTGCCATATGGCGATAAAAATGATCTAATTTACTAGTCATCTCATTGTTACTAGCATTGTTCTATTCATTCCCTCAAAAAACAAAAACCATTGTTCTATTCATGCCTCGCAGAGAACATGACACGTGCGGCAAAACACCCGAAGCAAAAGATGAAACACATCAGCAAAAGAAGAAGGAAGATTATCACCCCACATGATCTAATTCGCCGTGGAGTCGTAACTGCTTCTTCATCGCCTCCACGACCTCCATCTCCTTGCGCTTCTCCTCCGCCATCTTCTTCATTCTGTCCATGACGCGGATTTCTCGACGCGAGCCTTCATCATATGTTCCACGGCCGCATTACGTACCTTGACAGCAGCCGGGTGCTCGATGTGGAGTTTCCCCAACTCCTCCTTCTGTTCCATGACGAGGGCCTGCAGCATCTTCATCGAGGAACTACAATTCTCATGCAGCTTCTTCTAGCCGGCGTTCTTCTCCTTCAACAGGTCGACCTCGTGGCAGAGCTTCGCCTTGTCCTCCTGAAGTCGCAAGATTTCGTCGGTCGCTTTCTTCTCCGAGGCAATGCTCTTCTTCAGCAGCATCACCAAGCCGTCGGTCAACTCCCCCTGCTGATTGAGCTCAGTGGGCATGTCATCCAGGCTCTCCTTCAGCAACTCCGTCAAGCCTTGGATGAACTCCTTCTGCTTATTGAGGTGCTTATTGAGCTGATCGGGCATGCCGTAGAGGGATAACGACTCCAGCTCCGCCGACTCGGCATGTTCGCATTCGCGGCTAGGGCGCTCCTAGGAGCCATCGCCTGCCCGTGAGAGATATTTCAAGGTCTCTGCGTGGCGGCGAGCACTCTTTTTTTTCGCAGCCTTGGTTGTCGCTCCCTTGTTACGAGTAGTTCTCGACCTAGAGCTCTGCTCACCGGCCATGGCAACGATGGACGAAGAAGAAGCACTTATGAGGAGGAAAGGTAGAGTAATTTTCGGTTAGGTAGTTCCCCTTTTTATAACCTAAGTACTAGCACTAGTAGTACTAATACCTGCATAGTGGGAACACGTTCAGGTTTGGTACGTACTAGTAGGTGTGAGCAGGCTTTCGAATGTGATGGGAACAAGGTAAAGATTAATTGATGGTTTTGGTTTCGAGGCCCGAAATGGCTCCCGATGAGTTTAGCGGAACATAAATTTCAAGTACTACACTGTCAAAAATTGGCACAAAATACGAAGGAGACCAATGGAAGTACTACTAGCAACCCACGATTTAACTACTCGCATGCACGCAGTGGAGTAATAATGTCTTTCTTCCGCCCTCACGTCCACTCAATTTGCATGCGCTGTATTAATTGACCATCACTGAAGTGAACGAATTTATACGCGTCAAATTATCACATGGGGTGGATCTTGGTACATAATTGCGTCCGCCCGTGTACCCGCGTGTGCGTGCGAGGGAATGAGTGCATGCGTGGCGTGCGTGCACATCTTCGCTTCGTTCATGTACCGCCAAGATGGCTCGTGGAGGACAGTACATTCTTACGGAACCAGCAGCACGTCACGCGTGATCAATCCACGCAAGGAGGTCGCGACAACGCCTCCACATGTGCCACGTGGCTTCATGAACTGTAAGAGAGACACGTGTAGCGTGCCATTGGTATTCTACTTTACGTGTTTTGCACATACCAAGTACTAGTAATGTACACGTGCATTGCACGCATTAGATTTTGCAACCAAATTATGAATAAATACCACACTATAGCATGTAAGCTCGAGTCATATATGCATGATGTAGCCCTTCGCTTAATTCTTATAGTTCATCTCATTCAAAATCAAATTAGTTTTTATAAAAAGCTAAGAACGTGTGAATAGGAAAAACATGGGATTATAGTGGAATGTCGTCTTGAATCCTACAGGATTGTACGAGTGTTTGATTGTGCATAGAAAAACGCAGAATTCTTTCAAAGAGGTTTGAGTGGATGGGATGTTTCCTATGAAATCTAGTGCAAATGAATCATATGGAAAAATTCCTATGGTTTACAATCCTACGAATCAAACAACCAAGATAGGAAAAATTCCTAATGATTAGAATCCTCCAAAATTCCTTTGAGAATCCTTTGAATCAAAGAAGCCCTTAATCTATTTTATGATTCATGGAATTGTGTGTTGTAAAGCATAAAGTAAAAACAAATAATGGCAATTCAACTAGAAAAAAGTTTGGGCAGTTATGATACGGAAGATTCTAGAACAAAAGAGAACCACTGTTGTTTTGAGGTTTGTGCATTATGCTTAAGTTCAACCATGGAGTCTGCTAGATTGTACATGTGGCAAAATCTGGTGGGGGGCTAGAAGATGGTGCGAGGGCCGAGTGGAGGGAGACTATGAAGGAATGCACAAGTGCGAGATCGATATTGAGAGAGAGGCGAACACGTGCGCTGTTGCACGCAGTGACGGAGCCATGAAAAATAAATGAGCTAGGGGGCCAAGCATTGCTAATCCTTTATGAGGAGGGTCAATTCATGAAATTAAACCTTTTTTAGCAGCAATTGTCTAATGATCTCATTCATATTAGCCTCGATATATAGTGATGTTAGGGGGCAGGGCCCTTACTGCCCCATGTCTTCGCCATTGTGCACGCGCGTCGAGAGATGAAGCGGAAGGCATGGATGATGAGAGGGGACGTTGGATATATAATTAATGTGGGTATATTAGCTATTTATGTTAATCCTATATAGAGAGGTATAGATTGATCGATGTGGACGTGGGAGAGGTATAGATTGATCGATGTGGACGTGGGAAAGAGGGAGAGACCTCACTGGATATATCGATTGATCGGTTTGTGTGGAAAACTATGAAAGACCTAGCTATATACACACATACATAGAGGAACATCGATCGTTGCGCCTGCATGCGTGAGAGATAAAGAATGCCCGGTATGATGGAGAGGGGGATGTGTGTGGGTGTGTGCCTTCATGGGAGACCGACCTGAAGAAAAAGATTGCATGCGTGCGATTTATAATGCCGACTGGTAGTGTGTGTGCATGCATGCACGATAGAAAGTTAGTGGTACAATTATAAAGAGAAGACTACTTTGTGGGTGTAAAATAATAGGTGTGGTCATAATCAATGTAAAGTTGAATTCAAATATTTGAATAAGAGATCCTGATGTTTGAAACCCATGCATGCATGAATATAACGGAGATCTGCATGGTGTGGTTTGGAAATGAGCATGTTGTAATTTATACACATTGAACAAGGTCAGACTGATTTGAATTTGAGATACCGATGGCAGACATCATTTGCCCATGTCGCATCCGTGTATGGACACACTATTCTAATTGGAGATGATGGGCGCCTTTCGCATCACATATCTATATCTATACCCCTATATATATTATATTATATATATTTTTATATTGTGTGCGGGTAACTTTAACTTTGAAAGATGGTCGTTGGATGAGGCGAATCCGATGGTCCAAAGATGGCAAATTTGAGCACTATTGGCCATTGGATATCATCTAGATTCCACCAGATCTCACCACATGTATAATCTAGAAGACTCCATGGTTGAACTTAAGCATAATGCACAAACATCAAAACACAAGCACTTCTTATTTGTTCTAGAATCTTCCGTATCAGAATTTCCCAAATATTTTTCCTACATGATTTGCCAATATTTGTTTTTACTTTATGTCTTACAACGCACAATTCCATGAATCTTAAAATAGATTAGCTTTCTTATAAAAACTAGATGATTTTGAATGAAATGAACTATAAGAATTAAACAAACATCTACATCATGCATATATGACTCAAAGCTTGCATGCTATAATGTGGTATTTATTCGTAATTTGGTTGCCAAATCTCATGCGTGCAATGCACGTGTACCTTACTCTAGTCTAAATGGTGTTTGTGTGTGTTGTGCGTGTTGAGGTGCAAATTGTCTTTTTTTGGGTACACGTTAAGCTTGTTCTTCGAAATTTCAAGCCGCGCTTTGTTATGCCAAAATTGAAGCTAGCATCTCGCTCATCGTGCTCTGAAACTCCGCCTCTTCAACCCGCGCCTTGTTAGCCCGAAATATTTAAGATATATCTTTGTCTCGTTGTGCTCCGACAACTCCCTCCATCTCAACCCACGCCTTGCTATTCCGAAAATACAACGCGAAATGCCTGTGGTACCCCTGAACCGAAAGAACCGCCTCAAATCGGTGGGGGGTACTTTCGTAACTTACCCCACATTTCGGACAAGCGCGTCTCTAAGCCATGGTTCCCCACTGCCATCCCATCCGCCCACCCATTCGTACACCGAGGCCGCGAAAACCCGTGATGAAACCCCACACCCTGCTCCGTCCGCCACCCAGCCGAAGCCTCTTCCCCGACGACGTCATGCACAGCAACACCTCGACGTCCCTCATCCACCGTACCGGATGAGGATCCGTCGTCGATCTCATCGTCCCGCCGGTTCAGCCACCCCGTCCTCCACCTCCAAGGAGCTGCCGACGTTCCCCTCGTCTTTCGCGCCACCTCCATTCCCACACCGCCGTCTTCACCTGCACCACCAGAAGAGCATCATCATCACCGTTTCCTCGGATGAAGCTGCGGCCTAATCGGCGCCACCAAAGAGGTTGTACACTAATCGCCGCATTTTCTTCTTGATTCGATCTCACGGTGCTGCCGGCGCTCGGTCCCGAGCCGACACGGCGCGGCTCCATCCACGGCGGCGTCGCCGACCACTTCCTCCACGGCGTCGCTCCCTCGGCGGCGACGTCCACATCAGTAGGAGCTGTTGCTGCTTTAGCTCTCGCTCGCGCTGCTGCTCTGCTCTTGCTCTCGGTCCCCTGCCTGGTCTGCTCTTGCTATTGGTCTTGCTCGCTCTGCTGCTCTCGCTCTTGCTCTTGCTTGCGATGCTGCTCCGATTTGGCTACACTTCAGTCGACTGAATCGAGTTTTGGGTCAGTCGATTTTCAAGGGGTGGGCTCACCGGGGTGAAGGAAGAACCAGCCGCAGCGAGGAGGGGGGCTCGCCGGAGAGGTACCCCACTATCTATCTTAGGGTTTAGGATGGGGGCGGTGGTCGCCAGCGGTGGCGGGGCGTTGGCGGGGCGGTGGTGTGGGGATCGCCGGAGAAAAAGCTCGGCATGGGGGGAGGGCCTAGAGGGATGGCCGGGGCGGCGGCGGACCGGCGGTGGGGAGTGTTTTCGAGGCGGCGGGGGGCTGCTGTTTGGCCGGTGGTGGCTGGCGGCTCAGGGGGGTGGAGGTTGAAGATGAACCGCAGACCCTTGATTTCGTATCCAACGGCTGCAAAATCGACTGACCAGAGATGAAAAAGTCAGTCGGCCGACGTGTAGCCTCACCTTGCTAGTGCGTTCAGTTTCGACAGCAAAATTCAGTTTCGACAACAAAATTCAGTTTCGACAGTTAGGTTCAGTTTCGACAGTTAAGTTCAGTTTCGACAGTTATGTTCTGTTTCGACAGTTAAGTTCAGAGATGAGCGGCTGATGTATTTTACATCTAGAACTTTGTGGTTATGTATTTTACGTCATGTATTGGAGATGCTATTAGAATTCCACTAAGGTTAACCTTGTTCATTGTCTCTCTTGTCCTGCTTCAGCCTCGGCGCGTACAACTCACCGGAGCTGCTCCAACGACGAAACCCTCCATCACAGCAGAGCAGTACCTCGGACTCCATCTCCAGACGCCTAAGATCTTCTTCCCCTCCTCCGACAGCAAAGTCAGCCGGAGCATCCTCACCGGCCAACCCAATCACGCTGAGATCGACATGGCTTCGCCAAAGAGGTTGTACACTTGTTGAATCTCTTTTTTACTCTACATGTTATATATATTGTCCATCGAGCACTCGTAGTAACGGGAAATACGATTATTTTATCCTACTATATGACAAGCGGTGAGGTACCGTGCAACTTAGCTATCCGTGATGGACTCTCTTGAACGCCATCATTATTTATCTCTGCTGTTTGAGCTGTGCATTTGTCGATGGGCCCGGGAGTTGAGCTAGTATGGCGGTGGCTGGGTCCAAAGTAATAGAAGTAGCACAAAAACATTTTTTAGTGTAGGATTTTCCTTGCTCAAGCCTGCCTACTAGAATCGCCGATGCTTGAAAGGAAAAGTGAATGAAAAACATAGGAATTGGAAAGTTTCCTATGGTACTACTTTTCATGAATTTGGTGCAAAGGAATGGAGCAAAGGAAAACTGTAGGATTTGTTCCTTTAGTGTCTCCTTGAAAGAAAAACCGTAGGAATTCTAATTTCCACTTCTCCTCCTTTTCATATTCCTATTCATCAAGCACAAGACTAAGAGATAGTAGCATAATAGCATTATAACCATACATTTTCTTGTGGTTTGACTTAATCTCACCATGCTTTTTGCATCCTGTGATCTTCCAATTGTTGTGAATCAAACACCCAGATTGGCGTAAATCCTGTGTTTTAAATTCTCTGTTTTGCACGTGCATTCCTATCCTATTCTGTCTATTTCCTATCCTGCATTGTTAGAATCCTCAAATTCAAACAAGCCCTTACTCAAATACTTCATTACAGATATGTGTCAAAGAAAACCTTGTGTGGTTTGTCCTGCTCTCACAAGCGTTGTGTTCCACCCAGCTCAGCTGCTCCAACGATGGAAGGGTTCACCACAGAGGATCCGCTCTCAGACTGTCTTTCGCCGCCTCGAGATCTTCTTCCCGCCTTGAGCAGCCACGACAACTGCATTACCATCATCAATCGAGCAGATGACCTTGAGGACTACACGGGTCCGCAAGAGAGGTCGCACTCTTCCGTGTCCGCTTACATTATGCGCCGCTTAATATGATGACATGCTACATTATCGTCGTGTTCACCTATTAGACTCGAGTCAGGTCCAAACTAATCTGAAACTTGAGTTTTAAATGGTTGTGGGGTACATATTGGGGCAGCAATCAGTACTATCATCTACTATCTGGTTAATCTCCGGTGTCAACTATGAGTTTCATGTTGGGTGCAAACAAACATTAAAGGAGCCATTATCTGTATTTTTAACTAAAGCTATTATTTGCCCGCTATCATTGGTTTTGGGTCTATCCACGTTTGCTACCATCACTCTGGATTTGTGCATGCACTCCTTACATAATCTCACTATGTTTTATTCCTATGCATGCCGCTTATTGTACACAATGGAACTGATCATGTAGAGCAAAAGAGACGAGCCTTATGCGTTCCATGGTGGGCGCAAAGGCAGCCCCCTCCACCCATTTCGGATCGTAATCAAGAGGAAGATAACTGTTCGAGGGGATTCGTAAGAGAAGACCACTCCTATTTACCCCATGAGGTCTTCGCCTAACTTGGCATGCTTGATGTTGGTAATATCATGCATATGGTGCCTTGCATTGCTTATCAGATACATTAAAGATGTCATCCGCTTAGTTTAGACATGCTTTGTGTCAATGCCATCTGTTTAATTTCTTTATCGATATGTGAATCATGCAATACCATCTTGTCTAGCTGGGCATCATATATGTGAATTTTGCAATGCCACCCTGGTTAGCCATCATCTTATATGTGAATTATATCATGCCATCATTTTTTATTATGTGTTAAATTTGTCAACAATTTTAGTACATTCAATTACTCTTCCGTGCATCAGCCATTCGCACGGTCATGGAAAAATCTGGAGTGGAAACAAGGTCTTGAGCGCACAATGCTATCTCGACGAAGCGCATGTCTTGTTGGTTACCGATAGCTCCTCGGAGGAGGATTGAGAGACAGATGACCAGTCATATTTCCCCCCTGAGGTGCATGCCCTAACTTGGCAGGGTTATGTTACTCATATCGTGCGTATGGTATCTTGCATTGCTATGTCATTTGCTTAGTTTAGACATGCTTTGTGTGAATGCCACCTGTTTAGTGTCTAATTACCATATATGTGAATTATGCAATGCCATCTTGTTGCAAGACATTATATATGTGAATTATGCAATGTTATCTTGTTGCAAGGCATTATGTATGTGAATTATGCAATGACATGTTGTTTAGGCAAGCGTCATATATGCGAATTATATCATGCCATCCTTTTTTTGTATTTCTCATTGCTTTTGTTGACAATGTTTGTATATTCAACTGCTCTTCCTGTGCATCAGCCATTTGAATTGGTGATGGAGAAATGGAGTGAAAACAAGGTCTTTGAGCAGACAATGCTACATTTCAAGCAGATATCTTGCTGGTTACACATAGCTCTTCAGAGGAGGATTCAGAGGCAGATGACCAGTCCTATTATCCCCCTGAGTTGTATGCTCAAACTTGGCAGGGTTATATTACTCATATAATGCATATGTTGTATTGCAATGCTTAGTTTTTACATCATATACACAATACTGAATGCCATCTCCTTAGTTGACACATCATATATGCAATTGCCCTCTGCTCACTTCCTTAGTATATAAATCATATATTTGAATTATGTCATGCCATGATGTTTACATAGACAGCATGTATCTGAATTATGGCATGCCAACCCATTTTCTAAAGACATAATATAGTTATATCAACTCATCCAGTTTACATAGTCATCATATTTTAAATTATGTCATTCTATCCGTGAATTATATCATGCCATCATGTTTCCATCGACGGCATGTTTGTGATTTATGGCATGCCAACCACTTTAATAGACACATCGTATAGTTATATCATGTCATCCTGTTTACATAGTCATCATATTTTGAAGTATGTCATTCTATCTTGTTTAGTTAGCCATCATACATGTGAAATTGTGTCATGCTATCCTGTTTAATTAGCCATCATATATGTGAAATTATGTCCTGCTATTCTGTTTGCTTAGACATCATAAATGTGAATTATTGCATGCCCTGTTTTCTTCCCTACTATCCATTGCACCTGTCTATCTTACAATGTCTGTACATTCAATTACTTTTCTTGTTTATCAGCCATTTCAATTGGAGGGAGTGATGGCAGTATCTGTCGGAGTAAAAACACGTTCTTCAGAAAAGATCGTGCTACCTGGCAGTGCAGATAGAACCACGGTTGTACTTGCCCAAGAATCAACCCAATCACACATAACCCACACTCATGCAGATCGTACCCCTACCCAGTTGGACAGAGAACCAGCTACACCCCTTCTAACCCCAACCCCAGCAGATAGACACCCAGTTCCCGTTGACACAGCACCGTCTCCACCACAGAGCACCCAAACACGAGTAGTTAGTAAGGCAACTGCAGTGCCCAAATCACGAGGACCACCACTCCGAACCCAAGTCAACGCTAAAGCGTAAGAAGAATTGTTCTCGTGTCAGGTTCCGTAGCTATGGTTCATACTACTTTGCTCTTGCATCACTGTATTTACTGATACCAACCAATTTCAAATTTGAAGGATGCAATTGAAACTCCAATGGCGCAACAGGTATGTTTTAAACCTGTTTATTCAACGTGTTTGGTTGTTTGATGTTGTAACTTGCTCTATGTTGATTTCCGTTTCAATTGAATAAACAGTTATGTTCTCATGCCATGCACATTACAAGTGTTGTTATTGTTGTGTAGTTTCCCACACATATTCTGTCTATGCTGCTTTGTCTTAAATAGATATGATTCGAACTGTATCTATCTTGATTTGGCAACATAAACTAGAATGATATAGACCATACAGTGACCATACTACATAGATATATGTTTGTTTCATGCTGTTATCCTGTCCACCTTACTACTGAACTGGTTTACCAAAATGAGTTTCATATACTACATTGTAAACCTGAGATGTGTTTGTTTGTTTCTCTTTTAGAACGCGGATAAAATATTGGAGAAGAGTACCCTGTTATGCAATGGTAAAGGAAGTAATGCAGATAAGGTTCAAGATAGTGAGACATCCATGTTGGTCTCCAAGAAAGCTGATAAAAACTATATTGAGGACACTGAGACAACCCCAAAGTCCTGTCTTGATGTAGTGTTCGAGTTACTGGCTACCACCTTGGCACCCGCTCTTGAACTCATTGCTCGAATCAGTTCGGCTTCTTGAGTCTCAACTTCAAGTTGAAAGACATCGATCAGATGTTATGCGACAGAAGTCAAGGACCGAGGAAGTCCTGCAGAATTCAGATGCATACTTTCGGTGCAACAAAGAAACGGTATTTGGAGGACTTAAGCGCCAAACAAGAGAAAGTTAATAAGCTTGCTAAGCATCTTGCCAGCATTATGGGTACCCAGGATATTGTTTCTTGAGCTCTTCTGAAGTGGTTTCAGTTCTGGACTTGTTTTGCTGCGGCGTTTATATCTTCTGTGTTCCCTATATTTGCTTTGGTGGCGAACTTTGAGGCCCGATGGGTGTAATATATGTAATAGCCGTGATAGCCTAGTGTAAGTTGCTTGCTTATTTATTTCCTTGTTGTCTTGTTTATTTGTTTGCTTGTAGTCAGTGCAGTTCTTTTTTCGTGGTTTGCTAGTGGCTGCAATAACCTATTTTTTAAAACTAGGCCACAATAACCATGGGCTAATATTTACTGTAGTGACACTCGACCTACGGGCCGTAGAAACAGTGGGCCTTCTATGGGTCGATAAACAGTGGGCCTTCTACGGGTCAGAAACAATGGGCCTTCTACGGGCCGCAGAAACAATGGGCCTTCTACGGGTCGGATCATCAATGGGCCTTATACGGCAAGATGATCGACACAAACATGGGCCACTAATAAAGTCGCATTATGGCCGTAAACGGGCTAGAGTTGAATCGTCCGTTCATGGGTCGACGATAACGGGCCATCGTTAATAGGCCGTATTTCATGACGCTATGAAAACGGCCGAACGTGTTAACGGACCACAAACGGGCCGACTGTAACCACGGGTTGAATTTGGCCCATAGGAAGAAAATGACAGTAACGGGCCGTAAGTAAACGAATGCTGGAAATGAGCCCAAGAATAAATGGGCTCTGAGAAGGCTGAAAGATAACATGGGTTGGAAACGGCCCAACGGAATAACGGGCCCTTAATGGGTATAAAGTGATACACTATTTCATCGCCGATTTCACCACGGCCGTTAATGGGTGTAAAGTAATACACCGTTCATTACGGGCGGTTTCACCACGGGCCGTTAATAGGCCAAGAGTTACATAGGGCCTCATATGGGCCGAAAGACGTCATGGGCCATACATGAGCCAGAAGTGAAAACGGGCTGGAATCATATTGGGTGGCCCAGATGACGCTACTGGGCCTAATTCGGATAGGGCGTAACGGGCCTTGGGTTAGCGGGCTGTAAATGGGCTATATGCGAACAGGCCGTTAACGGGCTTTACATGGGCCGGCCCGCCACCTTTTGAACAAGTCAAACGGGTCGGCCTTTTCACAGGAATGGGCCTCTGTTGGGCCGTGCCACGTGTCGACGTATCATAGGCGCCTTCTGTCCAATGAGTGGATGACATCTGTCCCAACGGTGAGCCGACACGTGTTTCCTCCAGCCAATGATGATTTTACACGTGGAAAATCCCCATTGGTCGGGGCTGTTAACGGGTTATCGGATCCAAAACCCGACCCGATAGCTTAACGGTGTACAGTTACGGTGGATGCCACGTGTCGGTCACCCTTGACGAAAGCACTTCTGTGACGCGCGATTTATCGTCATGGAAGTGGACACTTCCGTGATGATAATTTTGGTAATGTCATGGAACACTTCTCGACGAAACACATGTATGACTATCTTGATTCTGTCATAAATTTGTCATGGATGTACATGCATGACAAAAAATGCGACCTACTGTGACAAACACGTATCATCACGGAAGTGTATTTTTTTGTAGTGTAAACTACTCACGCTTCATCGGAGAGGAAATGGTGTTGATGTGGAAGCCCTGCGTAATCGAATCCCCCTCCGGCAGGACGCCGAAAAAGGCCCCTAGATGGGATCTCATGGGTATAGAAGGTTGCGGCGGTGAAAAAGTGGTTTCATGGCTCTCCTAGAAAGTTTTGGGATATTTGAGAACATATAGGCGGAAGAAATAGGTCGGTGGAGTCACGAGGGGCCCACAAGGGTGGGGGCATGCCCTACCCCCTGGGCGTGCCTCCTGGCCTTGTGGCCGCCTCGTGGCTTTCTTGACGTGCACTCCAAGCCCTCTGGATGTCTTCTGATCCAAGAAAAATCGTCGCGAGAGTTTCATTCCGTTTGGACTCCGTTTGGTATTCCTTTTCTGCGAAACTCTAAAAGAAGGAAAAAAACAGGAACTGGCACTAGGCTCTAGGTTAATAGGTTAGTCCCAAAAATCATATAAATAGCATATTAATGCATATAAAACATCCAAAACAGATAATATAATAGCATGGAGCAATAAAAAATTATAGATACGTTGGAGACGTATCATACATCACTCCCCACGCCTCCCTGTCTCGGTCTTCCCTCGGTAACAGACCGCACGTGTAAGATCACAGGTACATTGTATGTAGGCATTGTTGGTGAAAACAATTTTGAGGGAGGTGGCCTCCTTGGAGGGCCTTGACCTCCAATTCCACCCATTGTTCTTATATGTTTGGGGCCAAAGCCATCAAGGCTAATTACAAGGTTCACGTCTGCATCGAAGGGCTGCCATGATTGGCTAGATCGCTAGAGAGTCTAGCTGACCTTTGCAAAGTTGGTGTCTTCGTGGATGGGGTGCTGCTATGAAAGATCTAAACATCGACTAGAGGGTGTGTGTGTGAATAGGCAACTAACAAATTTTAAAATTTTCTTAGTTGCTTTTAGAGGCTAGTATGAAAATATATGATGCATTATAACAAGATAAAAGGCTAGATAGGGAAACTAAGAAAGCAAGTAATAACATCAATTAAAGCCAGGGAGATACAACTGGACTTGCTGGAGAGATCCAGAATTCACACTCTAGGGGGGTGCTAATCTTCATTCGAGAGGTGTGGAACAATGAATGCTCCCACAACAATTAATATCTCACGTAAGTCTTTGATAACCTTGGTTAATGAATCACCAAGTTCCCTCTCACTAGGCATAATTCTTCAGGCGAGATCCCCTTACAAACGAGCCTAGGGAACAACCACACAACTTGAAAGCTCAAGGGAGACACCAACCATCTTGGGTTTTGCACAAGCCCAAGAGTAACAAAATTCATGAAGGATTTCGCGAGGAATCGACAAACTCAAGTTTTGCTTTGGTGGAGTTGTAGATCAGGATCTCATGCTCTACCTAAAAGTATAGGTAGAATGGAGGGATATCTCAAGCTTTTTAAGGGTAGAAAAATAATGGAGAGAGTGTTGGAGTCGTCCCCTTTTTCATGGAGAAGAAGGGGGCCCCACATAAAAACTGCCCCTTATGATGTTGTCCAGATATCTTAGATGGTTCGAGACACCTTGGAGGGCCCGGTTAGTTGGAGGGTCCGAGTGGAGTCCATGCAAAACCAAAGGTTTCTTCTTCCAGCTGGAGGTGCCTCATATATCACTCGAATGTGCCTCAGATATCAATCGGAGGATCTGAGAGGCCAGAAGTTCCGAAACACCTTGGAGTCTCCGACCCGGGGACAGAGGCAAACATATCAGCTCAGACACCACTCGGAGGGTCCGAGGTGGGTCCCAGGCTCACCGGAGAGAAAACACAAGGGCACTTTTAAGGGGTTCTCTCTCTCTCTCTCTCTCTCTCTCTCTCTCTCTCTCTCTCTCTCTCTCTCTCTCTCTCTCTTTCACACACACACACAAAGGTGTGGGTGGTTCTGGCTTATCTTTGGCTCACCAATTCCCATACATCAATCCATGTTGTATCCCCTCTTTATAGTACGACATACCTATGGCTCAAAACGAGAAATCCTCTGTAGGAAATTGATGTGCCATGTTCTTTTATTCTTTAGCTTAGGGGATCACCGACCAACTTTATGTTTCATTTAAAAGTGTGTGTGCGTGTGTGTGTGCGCGCGCGTGTGTGTTGTATAATCACTCCAAAATATTTAGTATTTTGAACATAGTGCCATTAATTAATGCCAAAACCCTCATTAGGGACTAGATTTCTATTCAATCTTCCCCATTTTTTGTGGTTGATGATAATATGCTTAGAACAATATAACAAAGGTACTATGATTAAGCTCATCATTGGTTCTAACACTTTATAGGTTGATCCCCCCCCTTCATTTGTGCATCTGAAATAATATTTACATTTTAATGCAAAGTGCACAAGGTAGGATCAACTCTCTCCCCTAAACCATTAGAAACTAGAGGGGGTGCAAAAGTGATCACTAAGTACACAAAGTGAGTTGACTTCTACAACAACTTGTGACATGAGAGATGGCTCAAATAATAAGCAAGCATGTACATAGCCATCTCAAAATGACAAAAAGTGATGTGTGTGACATGGTATCAAAAGAAATAACATGATAGGAGAAAAATATGAACACGACAATAAGAAAATAGATAGTAAGAACAAACATTTTTCTCATAACAATAAGCCAGATAGTCTCACAGATAACTAAAGTAGCCATACATAAACATAAAAGTATGATATATGACATATGACACAAAATTTTAAAACATCAACAAGCTCAAATAAGATCAAATGAAAAATGAGATCTTGTATCAATGCCCATATGGAAAACCCAAGCGCAACCAAAATACAACTTACTTATACCCCTTCTGCATCAAAGACACTAAAAAGAAGCAAAGAGGTGATGCTAACATCCAAAAAGGATGTCTTCATAATCATGGGCATCATTATGATGAGCACTTGGAGGAGAGGCTTTTGATGAGTTGTCAAAAGCTGCTTCATCAAACTTCTCAAGCTCTTTCAACTCACCTTCGAAGTCTCTATCATAAACAATGCCTCTAGTGGCGAAACAACCTTCCTCAATCATACAAATGACCTTCTTGGAGCATGCAGGTTCCATGAACCCACAGACATGAGTAGCCTTGCAACATGCAAAGATAATTTGAATACAACATGTAAGCTTGCTCTCTTTCTTCTTGGAACAAGCTTCTACTTCATAATAGGTTCTAATTCTTTGCATATGAGAAGCATCTTATTCTTCCTCATATTCTCCTAGAAGAGGAGTATTAGTTGGTAGCACATAAGCACACTTCACATAGGTATAGTTGATGATAAGAGTCTCAGAGGTAGCATGAGTGAATAACACTTGAAGATAAGAAACATAAGTGCACTACTACTGATAGTACATGAAATGCAAAACATCAAGTGGCTTGGAGCGGTTGAGGTGCCACATAATGTTGATCAAAGAGATCCAAATCATAGAAGTATATCCAACCTTAGGAGCAATGGTTTGACGTAGGAGCTTCTGTGTGTGGTGTCAAAGAACGGAAGAAAGTCTCAAGTAGACCCAAATGGCTCCATGAAGTTGGTAGGGTAACACTTTCAAGGCATTCATTTCTCTTTAGCTACTCTTCAAAAATGCAAACGTGATGAGACTGACCTCTCGATTGAACTCGTAGCCCAAAAGAAATGCACAAAGACTCAAAGGAGCCCATACTACTCTTGATAGTGTTGGACATCCATGTCATAGTGCGTGCATCAGGACATGCATGGTGGCCAAGTAGATTAATCTCCTCAAGATAGTCATGCCTGAGCTCCATGATCTTCAAAAGATCTAGTTTGCACAATCTTCACACACACCTTCAAAATAGCCGAGTGAATGAATGTAAGGAGAATCAATGGCCTTTTTTATCAACACTTTGTCCTTCTACTGCATGAGAATCTCCTCAAAGATGATCCTTTGTGACACATTCCAAAAACAATCATCACTGCACCACTGCTCAGCCGCATATGGGTTGCCTCTCATCCCTGTGAGAATCCATTTGTGCTCTTTCATACCGACAAAGTTCAAACTGGGTCCCACATGAGGCCTTGGATGTGCTTGTGCCAGTCTTCCTCGAGTGACATTGAGGCATCGTGTGACCCCTCGAAGTTCTATGAGAATCATATGGGATACAAGTAAGGATAAGTAGTGAAAACATGGATAGATGTGATGTCTACTATGCAACTTTATTCTTGTAGACTCGTGTTGGGTCTCCAAGCGCATAGTTTTGTAGGACAGTAGCATTTTTCCCTCAAGTGGATGACCTAAGGTTTATCAACTGTGGAGGCGATGATGAAGATGGTCTCTCTCAAACAACCCTGCAACCAAATAACAAAGAGTCTCTTGTGTCCCCAACTCACCAAATACAATTGCAAATTGCATAGGTTCACTAGTTCGGCGAAGAGATGGTGATAAAAGTGTAGTAACGATAGTAGATATTGATTTTTGTAATAATAATAATAAAACACAGCAAGGTAGCATGTAACAAAAGTGAGCACAAACGATATTGCAATGCTTGAAAACAAGGCCTAGGGTCCGTACTTTCGCTAGTGGAATCTCTCAACAATGCTAATCTAATTGGATCATATAACCATCCATCAAAGTGCGATGAAGAATCACTCCAAATTTCCTATCTAGCAGAGAACATAAGAAGAAATTGTTTGTAGCTATTCTTTCTGATCGATCTATCCAAGAGTTCGTACTAAAATAACACCAAGTTATTCTTTCCGATCGATCTATCAAGAGTTCGTACTAAAATAACACCAAGTTATTCTTTCCGATCAATCTATCAAGAGTTCATACTAAAATTACAACAAAGCAAATTCAGATCCATAATACTCATTCCAACACAAAGAACCTCAAAGAGTGCCCCAAGATTTCTACCGGATAAATAAAAGACGAGAATGTGTGTCAACCCCTATGCATAGATTACCCCAATGTCGCCTCAGGAATCCGCGAGTTGAGTGCCAAAACATATCTCATGTGAAATATAATACCCCATTGTTACCACGGGTATTCATATGCAAGACATATATCAAGTGCTCTCAAATCCATAAAAGTATTCAATCCGATAAAACAAAATTTCAAAGGGAAAACTCAATTCATCACTACAAGATAGAGAGGGGAAAACGCCATATGGTCCAACTATGTTAACAAAGCTCGCGATACATCAATATCGTGACATCTCAAGAACACAAGAGAGAAAGAGAGAGATTAAACAAATAACTACTGGTACAAACCCTCAGCCCCGAGGGTGGACTACGCCGGGATGATGAAGATGGCCACTGATGATGATTTCCCCCTCCGGCGGAGTGCCGAAACAGTGTCTAGATTGGTGTTTCGTGGCTACGGAGGCTTGCGACGGCGGAACTTCTGATCTAGGGTTACCCCGAGGGTTTTTGGAATATTTGGGAATTTATAGGGCGAAGAGGCGGTGCGGGAGGCCATCGAGGTGGGCACAACCCACCTGGGCGCGCCTGGGCTCTCGGGCGCGCCCTGGTGGGTTGTGCCCCCCTCGGGGCTCCCCTCCGGCACTTCTTTGGTCCCTGGATGTCTTCTGGTCCAAAAAAATCTCCAAACTGTTTTGCTACGTTTGGACTCTGTTTGGTATTGATTTCCTGTGATGTAAAAAACAAGCAAAAAATAGCAACTGGCACTGGGTACAATGTCAATAGGTTAGTCCCAAAAAATGATATAAAGTTGTTGTAAAATGATTGTAAAACATCCAAGAATGATAATATAACATCATGAATACTTCATAAATTATAGATACATTGGAGCCGTATCAGCATCCCCAAGCTTAATTCCTACTCGTCCTCGAGTAGGTAAATGATAAAACAGATAATTTATGAAGTGTGTGTGCTAGCAAAGTGCATAAGTTTGATCAATGATAATTTCAATCACTTTTCCTAGCATCATAACATCAATTCTTTCTTATAAAACTTTTCATGTTAAAGTAGCAACCAATTCACATGTTAAGGTTCAAACAATGAATTCTCTTGAAACTCAACAACCTATATTCTTAGTCACCAAACAATTACAATTCAACTTATTCAGTAGAGTCTAAGTTAGAGCTCCACATACTCTATCATCATATTGTCTTCCATGATTGCTACTACTCAAAGCATATTCTTAGAACAAATGACATCCATCGAACACACAGAAAGATAGGGGCTTAATATTTTGCCTCCCAACTCATTTATCATAGAGATAATTGTCAACAATAATAAATCATGATCAAATATATTTGACTGGTCATATGTGGCTAGATCTTTCCCCACCACATGATGCTTTCCAACTAGAGAATAATTGAGGTTGAATGAGGATGCATACTATTGACTCTTTGCATAAAAGTAAATACTGAAAAGTAAAAGATAGGCCCTTCGCAGAGGGAAGAAGAGGTTGTCATGTGCTTTTTATTTGGATGCCCAAGCTCTTAATGCAAAGGAACGTCATGTTATATTGCCCCTTATGATAGCAACCTTTATTATGCAGTCCGTCACTTTTATTATTTTGCCATCACAAGTTCGTACAACGCTTAATTTTCCTTTACATTAAAAGATCAAACATATTTAGGAGCAATTTTTATTGCTTTATGCACCGATGACAACTTACTTGAAGGATCTTATTCAATCCATAGGTAGGTATGGTGGACACTCGTGGTAAGAAACTGGGTTTTAATGGTTTTTGGATGCATAAGTAGTATATCTACTTAGTACTAATTTTTGGCTAGCAAAAGATCCTAGGCAAACACCACATGTTGGAGGATCCATAACAATATAACTTGTTGGGGATATTACTACTAGGCGTGAACTGGCCTATCCGGGCCGGGTTAACTTCAATAGTAGTTCAACGGTGTAAGAGCCCAAGCATGAAAGTAAGGGCCCAAGGCCCGTAGTCGGTTTAGAACCTGTAGCCGTAAACCGGCCTGGTATGTAAACTTGTACTGAAAGTTAGGAATAGAGAGAGACCAACCCGGATACGAGTATGAGCCGGAGATTGGGACTCTCTGAACCGACGGGCGTCACCCGAGTATATAAGGGGACGACCCGGGGCGGTTCAAGGGACAGACAACAGCAACTCGAGGCCTAGGCGAAGCTGTTTGCTCCCTAGTCATCGAGATCACATCAATCCCATCACAAACTAGACGTAGGCTTTTACCTTCATCGAAGGGGCCGAACTAGTATAACTCTCGTGTCTTTAAATGCGCTTTAACCCTCCAAGTTAACCCGAGCGATGGCTCCGCCGACTAAGTCCTTTCATGAGGACATCTGCCGTGACAAAACCACGGCGGTTGGCGCCCACCGTGGGGCTATCGCATGATGGTTTGATGATCTTGGAGGGCAAGCTCAAGGACTTGAAGTCTATCTTGTGGGCGGATGACCAAGAGTCGTCGCGCCGGCTCTACATCGACGATGCAGGCTGGGCCCCGAGGCGGCTCGATTGAGTCTGGTGCGGGTCCCCTTTGGTGGCATACACGTTTTCATCGGCAAGATTGGTGAAGCAGGGCCTGAGCCGGACATCTGCACCGACCTCGTCGAGACGGCTCAGCGGGCGAAACCTGCCCAGGCTAAACCGGCCGTCAAGCATGCTTTTGTGGGAGTCATCCACGCAGGAAATTATGAGGACGGATCAGAATCTGGTGGCGACACCGTCGTCTACTCTGATGACGAGTCGTCGGCCGGAGAAACTGAGTCTCTGTATCAGCTGCAAGATGGCCGGATTGGGGGCTGTTCCGACGGTGGCGATGATTCGGACCCTCTGATCTGCCCAACCGGGTTGGAATATTCATGGCCGGTACACAAGCAATAATTCACTCTTCGACCGCTGCGACAATGGTTGCCGGTTCAACAGCGGCGACGGCAGCCGGGGCAGGAGGCCATGTGCGCCCGCCGGCTCAAGTTTTATCAGAACTATTCGATGCGTTGGTCGTGCTCATGGCAGAGGTTAACCCGGCGGACCAGGACATTCATAACGCGGAGATTGCGAAGGTGAAGGAGCAAATCACTCAGGCTAAAGTGGATCTGGCAGCTGCAGACGCCAGGATGGCAGCAGAGCGGGCCGCTTTGGATGCGCATGCTTATAGGCTCATGCTGGATCAGAGCGCGTCGCATGAAGTCGTGAAGAGGAAATACAGATCCCGTTTGCCTTCAGTTTTCGAGGGAAGAGATCTCTTCAACACCCCAGGAGCAGGGACCAGTAATTCGCCGGTGGTAAACCGGGCGGAAGCGCCTGGGACGGGCGCGCCGGTTCAGCCCCGCATAATAGATCTACCTCGCCAAAATGCCAGCACGCCTCAGGCTGTGCAAAAACCTCCAGGCCACTACTCCAACTCGATGGATAACCTTGTTGCAGCTGCGGCACGGTTGGAGGCGATTCCAATTGAAGGCGATTCACCACAGGCAATAGAGACGCGCCGGGTCAAGGAACTCCTTAGGGCAGCTATGGTCCAACAGGAAGCGTATTCATACAGCCGCGACCGGATTCACTCTACCCCCCGCCCAAGCCGGAGCTATAGCAGGCACGTGGACGAACCGGCCGTATCAAGTAATGCACGGCGCGGTGCGCCCCGTGGCAACAACCCGGCAGGTGGTTTCGACAACGCGCAGGAGGTGGTGGACCGGGCCCGGGCACGCAGGGAGGCCGAGTTAGCAGCGCAGCATCAGGATTATCAGCTTACGCCGGTTCGTCCGACCATCTTTGAGCCTGGAGTTACCTCTAGCTCTTTGGGGGTTCCTTGCCTCGTCCCCGCTTTACGCAATGTACGCTTGCCCAAGGATTTCAAGGGGCCGCGCAAGGTGCCAAATTACACCGCCGATCTGGATCCAGAAGCATGGATAGAGAGTTATGAGATGGCCATGGAGATGCTGGATGTGGATGAAGCCGTGTGTGCAGAGTACTTCACCATGATGCTCGAGGGCACGGCCCGTACTTGGTTGAAAAGCTTGCCACCCAATTCTATCAGTTCATGGGCCCAGTTGCGGACCCGGTTCATCCAGAATTTCAAAGATACATGTAAGCAGCCCATGTCTGTAGTGGACTTGGCGGCTTGTTTCCAGGGTGAAGGGGAGTCAACAACCCATTGGGTACGCCGCGTTTCGGAAATCTTACATTCTTCAGACCGGATCAACGCTGATTCTGCGATCTTGACCCTGGAGGGCAACTGCCGGTTTAAACCTTTAAAGTTGAAGCTGGGGCGCATGAAGCGGTTTTGCAATGACATGGGCACTCTCATGGGCACTTTAGTGAAGTATGCTGATTCTGATAGTACCAAGGATCCCGAGTCTGATGATGACGAGACAGGGAAGGGAAAGAAGAACAACAACTCCAAAAGCCAGCAGCATCAATCGACAGGTAATGGTGGGGGAAAGCGTAAAGCGAATGGCAACATGGACTTCGTAGCCAACACCAACGCGCAGGACAAGGGCCAGCGGCGCAAGGGTAAACAGCCAAATCGAGGTGGAGCGCCTAATCCCAATCCGGACGATTTGAACTATTTGTTGAATCAACCCTGTCCGAAGCATGGGACGAAGGAGGCGCCAGCAAATCACCTCTGGAAGGATTGTTACATTATGCAGGAGTTCAAAAGTTCTAATGCTTTCCGGTATGATCAAGGTTCCGGCGGCGGTTCAGGATCCGGGCCGGGTTACGGAGGAAATTCTGGTTCGGGGTTTAATGGTAATCCGGGTGGACATAACAATCAGAACAATCAGAATAACCAGGGTGGTTACAATCAGCAGCAGCAGTCAGGTTATCAGAGCAACCCAAAGCAGTTGAATAGTGGGCAGTACCACGTCTTCACCACCAGCTTAGACAAGCGAGACCGGAAGCTTTAGAAGCGGGCAGTCAACGTTGTTGAACCGGCCGTGCCTCATTACCTACGCTGGTCAGAGCAGCCCATTGTCTGGAGTAGAGAGGATCATCCTCCCCGGGTTGAAAATCCGGGTCAGCTAGCCCTGGTGGTGGCACCTCAGGTGGGAGGTTACAAGTTCACCAAGGTGCTTATGGACGGAGGGAGCAGCATCAACATCCTATACTATGAGACCTTCTGTCGTATGGGGTTAACAGATAAACATCTCAAACCGTCCAACACAGTGTTCCATGGTGTGGTGCCTGGCAAATCAGCGTATCCGGTTGGTAAAATAGCTCTGGAGGTGGCCTTCGGGGATGAATATGACTCCAGATCGGAAACATTGACGTTTGAAGTGGTGAAAATTCAGAGTCCATATCACGCCCTGTTTGGGCGGCCGGCTTATGCCAAGTTCATGGCACGACCTTGTTATATCTATTTGCAGCTCAAGATGCCGGGTCACAAGGGGACAATAACGGTTCATGGGAGCCGCAAGATCGCTTTGGAGTGTGAGGAAGGTGATGCGGCTTACGCAGAGTCGGTTTGTGCCACCGAGTAGCTGAAGTATTATAAGGACAATGTTGATCCGGCGGACATGACTCTATTGAAGAAGCCAACTACTGAGCACGATCCGTACGAAGTTCAAATCGGCAATGAGACTAAGCTTGTTGACTTCAGACTGGCGATTCGTCCAAGCAGTTCAGCATCAGTGCCAACTTGGATCCGAAATAGGAAAGCGCGCTCATCGAGTTCATCCGTGAGAATCGGGACATTTTTGCATGGAAGCCTTCTGACATGCCAAGTGTACCGAGGGAGCTCGCTGAGCACACTCTTAATGTTGATCCCAAATACAAACCGGTGAAGTAGTTTCTCCGCCGGTTTAATGAGGAGAGGCGTAAGGCCATTGGAGAGGAGGTTGCCAGGCTCTTAGAAGCGGGTTTTATCGTTGAAGTTTTCCATCCATAGTGGCTTGCTAATCCGGTGCTGGTCCTTAAGAAAAACGGCACTTGGCGCATGTGTGTGGATTACACAGATCTTAACAAGGCTTGTCCAGCAGATCCTTTTGCCCTCCCCCGCATTGACCAGATTATTGATGCCACTGCGGGTTGTGAGCGTTTGAGCTTTTTGGATGCGTATTCTGGATATCATCAGATCAAGATGGTGGTTAAAGACCAGGAGAAGACAGCGTTTATCACTCCCTTTGGAGCCTTCTGCTATGTGTCTATGCCTTTTGGGCTCAAGGGCGCCCAAGCAACTTATCAACGTTGTGTACAGAATTGCTTGCATGAACAGATCGGCCGTAATGTGCATGCTTATGTGGATGATATTGTGGTTAAGTCAAGGAAGAAGGAAACACTGATTGATGATTTGAAAGAAACCTTTGACAACCTGCGGGTTTACAAGATGATGCTCAACCTGGCAAAATGTGTTTTTGGTGTTCCGGCAAGCAAGTTATTGGGTTTTCTCGTGTCCAACAGGTGGATTGAAGCTAATCCGGAGAAGTGTAGCGACCAGACCGAATGGATCAAGTCTCGTGCTCGTGTCATCCCTGGATCGAGAATGCCGACACCACACAAGATTGAAGGATTTATAGCAGAGTAGCAATCACACACTTATTACATCGTTGTCCACAAGGGAACTTATTACAATAATATGGCTTAAGGCCATCTAACAATAACAGCGGAAGGCTTGGAAGATAAGCGAGTCCATCAACTCCAACGGCATCATCGAGTATAGAACCACGACCTAACACCTTACTCGTCGTTCGAAAAGTCTGCAACGTGAAAAGTTGCAGCCAAAACGGGTCAACACATGGAATATCTTTGGCAATGTAACACATAAGAGCAATGAATGAATAAGCCTATACTACATGCATATATGGCTGGTGGTAAGGCTCTCTGTTACATTTGCATAAAGCTGATTTTCCCTACATCAAAGGAATAATTTTATTTAACTATCATGGTGGTTGTTAAACATTGAGAATGGTTGACAAGATCCTCAATCCCAATTAAAAGTACTCATCAAAACCCAATAACTTTTATTTAGAAGTAACATGTTGAGATTCACATGATATTCAATTACAGGATACTCAAATTTGTCCATAACCGGGACACGGCTAATCATGATTAGTTTATACACTCTGCAGAGGTTTATGACTTTTCCCCACAAGACTCGATCGCCTCCGATTGGTTCTCTTTTCTGAGGTGTTTGAGAAACGGATGACCGAGACATAGTCTTTCGAAGCGCTTAGCACCTTACATGTGGGTAGACCGTACCAACCTACATCCCCTACATTAGCTAGCCTACCCGTAAGAGGTCGACGACTTAGTCAACTACGCCAGAGCCCATAATTGGCTTGTGGCTGCACACGGAAGTTTCAGTTTGAATAATCTTATGATCCCTTAGAGCACAGGTGGCGGTCTCAAGAAATACAGCAAGTCTGATGGAAACCAGTGCCTCAATCCACCCAGATGTGTGTTTAGGTTGCCACCTTAGATAAACCATTAATTAACAATCTCACATCTGTCATGGATATTCACTCACCCAATCCACGTCTACTAGCAAAGCATGGCATGAACAAGCAAACGTAGAAGTAACTCCCAAGGTTTCATAAGTAAAACAGGTAATAGGTACTACCTCAATCTACTTCCCATCCCACAATTTAATTAGATCCTAACCATGCAAGTGTTTGAGGAATAGATCTAATGCATAAAACTGGGTAGTAGAAAAAAAATATGATCAAAGTGTTACTTGCCTTGCTGATGATCCGCGAGACCTAGAGATTCGAAGTAACAAGCGGCGCACTCCGGGTGATCTAACGCAGACAAACAACAAGCATACAATAAGTACTCATCTAATGCACGGGGAAATCTCGAATAAAAGATCTAACCAGAAAGTTCAACTTAAGAACCCTGGTTGCAAAAGAATCGAATCAAAATAAACTCCGAAAGTCGAAACTCGAGAGAGAACGACTCGGTTTAGCAATCTGAAATTAGGTCAAAATTTCACAGTAGCAAAACTCTGTGAAAGTAGTGTAGTCGGAACGGCGGTTTCGTTACGAAACTCCAGGCGCTTGAATCACCTGATTCCGATAAACGAGCGAGAAATAAAACAGATTTGAAAATCGGATCTGGAATCGAATCAGAAAAATAACGGATTAAATCCGATTAAAAGAAAACGACGAACGGTTTAAACAGTCCATATCTCGTGGTAAACGCTGTCTTGGGTATATCTTGCTCCCGAATCTTCAACTGATGGTACCCTGATCGCAAGTCGATCTTAGAAAACACTTTGGCTCCTTGCAAGCGATCAAACAGATCATTTATCATCGGTAGTGGGTACTTGTTCTTGATTGTTACTTCATTCAATCCACGGTAATCAACAACCATTCTCAACGATCCATCCTTCTTCTCCACTAACAAAACGGGTGATCCCCAAGGTGAAGAACTTGGGCGAATAAAGCCTTTATCCAATAGTTCCTTAATCGCTTCTTGATTTCCGCCAAATCCTTTGCGGGCATCCTGACTGGTCGCCGATATCGGGCCTGTTCGGCAACAGCTCGACCAAAAACTCAATGTCTCTATCCGCGGCATTCCCGCAACTCTTCCGAAATACATCAGGATAATCCTTTACCATCTGGTACTTCTTCTGTACCACTCTCGATAAGCAATTAACTTGTGCTCTCCTCGGCTCGTGCCGTGATAATGCGTTTTAATCCTCCTTCCTTACGGTGTGGTGAGCAAAATTGACCTTGTGGTACAATCTATGTTTCCTCCATACTTTGATAACCAAACCATACCTAATATCACATCCAATCCTTGGGATTCCGTAACTATTAGGTGCGAGGGGAAAACATAGTGTCCAATCCTTAGTGGCAATCGATCACACCATTTACTAGCCATGTACTCTGCTCGGGTGAGGTTACTAGCATGGGTGACCTAAGGGCTTGGGTTGGTAACTTGTACTTATCCACAAATCCCTTGATATGTATGAATGCGATGCACCAAGATCGAAAAGAACAACCGCAGTAAATGACTTAACCAAAACTTACCGATTCTTGCATCGGGTGATCTTCAACCTCCTCCACATCAATGTGGTTCACATCCCCTGTTGAAAGGGTTGGGCTTCTTTCCGAGCTTCCATTGCCATTTCCATTCTGGCCTTACTCGACAGTCATTTGCATAGTGCCCATCTTGCGGCACTTAAAGCAAGTAATGTGACTCAGGTCTACCTTGGATGGTGTTGACGGGTTGGTGCGATTCTGTCCGCTGCTTACTCCATTCCGCTCCCACTCTTGGTGCCATTATGGTTATGCTAATTACCTCCTCCATGGGTATCTGAAACTGAATTCTGATTTAGGGGTATAACGAGGCTTGCTGGGATCCGAGTTATACTTCCCTTGTCCATACTTCCGCTTGCAGTTCTCAATTTGTCTTTGCTTCCTTCAATCATGAGAGCTCGGTCTACTAACTCCCGGTAGTTGTTGAAACTTGCTACCATCAACGGCATCTGAACTCATCATTCAGTCCTTCTAGAAACTTCTCCTGTTTAGCTGCATCCGTAGCAACGTCATCCGGGGCATAACGTGCTAATTTGCTAAAGTCATCCACGCATCGCCAACAGTCCTTCCTCCTTGGCGAGGTTGCGAAACTCACGCTTCTTCATGGCCATGGCTCCTCGCTGAAACATGGGCAAGGCGAAAGCTTGCTGAAACTGGTCCCATGTGGCGGTGTTCACGGGTAAGTGGCTGTGAAATTCTCCCACCATGCTGCTGCGGGTCCTTCAAGCTTATGTGCTGCAAACTTCACTCTTTCACCATCTGTGCATCCCGCAGTGGTCAGCCCTTCCTATCTTGCGGAGCAGGTCATCTGCTACAATCGGCTCGGTGCTCTTTGGAATACACCGCGGTTCATCTAAGGAAACGAGTCGATGATCCGCGGTGGTGGTGGTGGCGGTGGGTTGTTGTTGTTGTTGTTGTTGTTGTTGTTCGCACCAATGTTTGAATCAGGTATTCGCTGCTGGATCAATTGGGTGATCTCGCGCGAAAACGAATCCGGGTCGCGTCTCAAGGCATCTGATGGGTTTAGAAGAGAAGAGAAATGTAGAATAGAATAAGGTCTAAGGGAATCACTACCCAAATGCACATGAGCAAAAACACACAAAATCACTCCATTCAATCAACAAGGGCTTACAACGATCTAACTATCGCAAAAGTGCGTGTACTATAATGTTTACATGGAGGGAACACTACTAATATGTGGGGGACTTCTACTAATTTGAACCGGTGGAAGACTCCATGATGTCTGCTCCAGCTTCGTCTTCAAAGTCGGGTTCACTTGGATCCGAATCTGTGTCGTCGATGTTAATGTAGTCGCTTGGGTATTCGACATACTGGTCTTCATTCCTGAGCGCCAACTTCTTCTTGAGTTCTTTGATCTCGCACTTAAGATCGTTATTGTGTCTTGCCGAGCTACGATCTCGCCCATGTAGTCCTTGCGTGTAGTCTTTAGTTCTTCTTCCGGTTCGATGATCCTTCCTTTGTCTTCGCAACTCCAACATGTCATTGCACATTTGGTTTTCTGGCGCCGAATGTGCTGATTTAACTCTGGATGAAAGCTGCAATGGATCTATCCTTCTTGGTGTTGACGACGCCCCGCTTGTCATCTCGGCGTCCGCAAATCTGGTAGATGGTGTCCTTGAGGTCTTCTTGATAAACTTCTCCAATGCGTCCCATGGTGATGTGAGCTGCCATGCTCTTTCCTGCACTCCAAGTTGGTGCATTGAAAACACTATCTATAGGCTTGGTGATTGGGGTGAATGTCCTTCCTGGAACGTGAGCATGAATCTTCCAGCGCTCCTCTTCAGGCAGAGTGGCGTTGAAAGTCCCGGTGAAGCTTGGTAATCCAATGTTCAGGTACTTAGTGACTTCCTTCAAGTGAAATCCAAAAGGTGTGCCTTCATCCGGTTGGGTGTACTTGATCTTCGCGTCCGTCATCCTAAAGAGAGTAGAAAAGATGAGGAGTTAGAAAATGGGAAGAGAGTAGTGATCTATGGCTTTATCTTAGTGGTCGTGTGTCCTCGATCGGCGTGTGCTCGATACCATTCTCTGTCAGAGCGACCAGACCGAATGGATCAAGTCTCGTGCTCGATGTCATCCTGGATCAAGAATGTCGACACCACACAAGATTTCAAGGATTTATAGCAGAGTAGCAATCACACACTTATTACATCGTTGTCCACAAGGGAACTTATTACAATAATATGGCTTAAGGCCATCTAACAATAACAGCGGAAGGCTTGGAAGATAAGCGAGTCCATCAACTCCAACGGCATCACTGAGTATAGAACCACGACCTAACACCTTACTGTCGTTCGAAAAGTCTGCAACGTGAAAAGTTGCAGCCAAAACGGGTCAACACATGGAATATGCCGCAATGTAACACATCAGAGCAATGAATGAATAAGCCTATACTACATGCATATATGGCTGGTGGTAAGGCTCTACGGTTACATTTGCATAAAGCTGATTTTTCCCTACATCAAAGGAATAATTTTATTTAACTATCATGGTGGTTGTTAAACATTGAGAATGGTTGACAGCATCCTCAATCCCAATTAAAAGTACTCATCAAAACCCAATAACTTTTATTTAGAAGTAACATGTTGAGATTCACATGATATTCAATTACATGATACTCAAATTTGTCCATAACCGGGACACGGCTAATCATGATTAGTTTATACACTCTGCAGAGGTTTATGACTTTTCCCCACAAGACTCGATCGCCTCCGCTTGGTTCTCGTGACTACATGGTGTTTGAGAAACGGATGACCGAGACATAGTCTTTCGAAGCGCTTAGCACCTTACATGTGGGTAGACCGTATCAACCTACATCCCCTACATCAGCTAGCCTACCCGTAAGAGGTCGCACGACTTAGTCAACTACGCCAGAGCCCATAATTGGCTTGTGGCTGCACACGGAAGTTTCCAGTTTGAATAATCTTATGATCCCTTAGAGCCCGGGTGGCGGTCCAAGAAATACAGCAAGTCTGATGGAAACCAGGTGCCTCAATCCACCCAGATGTGTGTTTAGGTTGCCACCTTAGATAAACCATTAATTAACAATCTCACATCTGTCATGGATATTCACTCACCCAATCCACGCCTACTAGCAAAGCATGGCATGAACAAGCAAACGAGAAGTAACTCCCAAGGTTTCATAAGTAAAACAGTAATAGGTACTACCTCAATCTACTTCCCATCCCACAATTTAATTAGATCCTAACCATGCAAGTGTTTGAGGAATAGATCTAATGCATAAAACTGGGTAGTAGAAAAAAAATATGATCAAAGTGTTACTTGCCTTGCTGATGATCCGCGAGACCTAGAGATTCGAAGTAACAAGCGGCGACCGGTGATCTAACGCAGACAAACAACAAGCATACAATAAGTACTCATCTAATGCACGGGGAAATCTCGAATAAAAGATCTAACCAGAAAGTTCAACTTAAGAACCCTGGTTGCAAAAGAATCGAATCAAAATAAACTCCGAAAGTCGAAACTCGAGAGAGAACGACTCGGTTTAGCAATCTGAAATTAGGTCAAAATTTCACAGTAGCAAAATTCTGTGAAAGTAGTGTAGTCGGAACGGCGGTTTCGTTACGAAACTCCAGCGCTTGAATCACCTGATTCCGATAAACGAAAGCGAGAAATAAAACAGATTTGAAAATCGGATCCGAATCGAATCGAAAAATAACGGATTAAATCCGATTAAAAGAAAACGACGAACGGTTTAAATAGCGGACGTTCGTTAACAGAACGAATCCAACGAACGTGTTCATTAAAACGAACGGTTCGGTGAACGTTCGTTAAATAAGAAAACCGAAAAAAAACAAAACCATCTAGTTTTTTTAAAAAAAACCGAACATTTTTTTTAAATAAACCGGATCGGTTTTTTTTAGGGGAAAACCGGATCGGGGCGCGGGGTGGCTACCTCCGGTGATCTCGCCGGCGAGCTCCGGCGGGGCTCCTGTTGGAAATATGCCCTAGAGGCAATAATAAAAGCATTATTATTATATTTCCTTATTCATGATAATTGTCTTTATTCGTGCTATAATTGTGTTAACCGGAAATCGTAATACATGTGTGAATAATGACAACAACATGTCCCTAGTGAGCCTCTAGTTGACTAGCTCGTTGATTGACAGATAGTCATGGTTTCTCGACTATGGACATTGGATGTCATCGATAACGGATCACATCATTAGGAGAATGATGTGATGGACAAGACCCAATCCTAAACATAGCATAAGATCGCATAGTTCGCTTGCTAGAGTTATCCAATGTCAAGTATCCTTTCCTTAGACCATGAGATCGTAACTCCGGATACCGTAGGAGTGCTTTGGTGTGCCAAACGTCACAACGAATCGGGTGACTATAAAGGTATGCTACGGTATCTCCGAAAGTGTCATTGGGTTGACATGGATCGAGACGGGATTTGTCACTCCACTTGACGGAGAGGTATCACGGGCCCTCTCGGTAATGCATCATCACAATGAGCTCAATGTGATCAAAGTGTTTGATCACGGGATCATGCATTACTGATGCGAGAAAAGTGATTTTGCGTAACGAGATTGAACGAGGTATTGGTATACCGACGATCGAATCTCGGGCAAGTAAAATACCGATTGACAAAGGGAATCGTATACGGGATTAATTGAATCCTTGATATCGTGGTTCATCCGATGAGATCATCGTGGAGCATGTGGGAGCCAACATGGGTATCCAGATCCCGCTGTTGGTTATTGCCCGAGAGCCGTCTCGGTCATGTCTGCATGTCTCCCGAACCCGTAGGGTCTACACACTTAAGGTTCGGTAACGCTAGGGTTATAGGAATATGTATGTGCAGTAACCCGAATGTTGTTCGGAGTCCCGGATGAGATCCTGGACGTCACGAGGAGTTCCGGAATGGTCCGGAGGTAAAGAATTATATATAGGAAGTGCTGTTTCGGCCATCGGGACAAGTTTCGGTGATATCGGATTGTCTGGGACCACCGGAGGGGTCCTGGGTCCACCAAGTGGGGCCACCAGCCCTGTGGGGCCACATGGGCCCTAGGTGGTGCGCCTAGGCCCACATGGGCCAAGGGGAACCAGCCCCAAGGGGCCCATGCGCCTAGGGTGGAAAAAAGGGGAGAGTCCATGAGGGGGAAGGCACCTCCGAGGTGCCTTGGGGAGGGTGGACACCTCCCCCCTCTTGGCCGCACCCCTCCCTTGGAGGAGGGGCAAGGGCGCGCCCCCTCCTTGGCACCTATATAAAGGGGGGGAGGGAGGGGCAGCAGCACCTTTGCCTGGGACGCCCCTCTCCCTCTCCAACACATCCTCCTCCTCCGTAGTGCAGCGCGAAGCCTGCCGGAATATCGAAGTTCCACCATCACCACGCCGTCGTGCTGCTGCTAGAGCCATCTTCTCAACCTCTCCTTCACCTTGCTGGATCAAGAAGAAGGAGACGTTACGCTGACCGCACGTGTGTTGAACGCGGAGGTGCCGTCCGCTCGGCACTAGATCATCGGTGAATTGGATCGCGGCAAGTACGACTACCTCATCCACGCTCACTCCGACGCTTCCGCTGCGATCTACAAAGTGGTATGTAGATGCTATCCAATCTGAATACTGTTGCTAGATGAACTCATAGATGGATCTTGGTGAAACCGTAGGAAAAATTTTAATTTTCTCGCAACGTTCCCCAACAGTGGCATCATGAGCTAGGTCTATGCGTAGTTCTTCTTGCGCGAGTAGAACACAATTTGTTGTGGGCGTAGATGTTGTCAATTCTTCTTGCCGTTACTAGTCAATCTTGATTCAGCGGTATTGTGGGATGAAGCGGCCCGGACCAACCTTACACGTACGCTTACGTGAGACCGGTTCCACCGACTAACATGCACTAGTTGCATAAGGTGGCTGGCGGGTGTCTGTCTCTCCTATTTTAGTTGGATCGGATTCGATGAACAGGGTCCTTATGAAGGGTAAATAGAGATTGACAAATCACGTTGTGGTTTGAACGTAGGTAAGAAAACGTTCTTGCTAGAACCCTAATTCAGCCACGTAAAACTTGCAACAACAATTAGAGGACGCCTAACTTGTTTTTGCAGCAAGTGCTTTGTGATATGATATGGCCAAAGTTGTGATGTATGATGAATGATCTATATGTGATGTATGAGATGTTCATGCTATTGTAATAGGAATCACGACTTGCATGTCGATGAGTATGACAACCGCAGGAGCCATAGGAGTTGTCTTTATTTTTGTATGACCTGCGTGTCATTGAAGAACGCCATGTAAACTACTTTACTTTATTGCTAAACACGTTAGTCATAGAAGTAGAAGTAGTCGTTGGCGTGACAACTTCATGAAGACACGATGATGGAGATCATGATGATGGAGATCATGGTGTCATGCCGGTGACAAGATGATCATGGAGCCTCAAGATGAAGATCAAAGGAGCTATATGATATTGGCCATATCATGTCACTACTTTATATAATTGCATGTGATGTTTATTATGTTTTATGCATCTTGTTTACTTAGAACGACGGTAGTAAATAAGATGATCCTCATAATAATTTCAAGAAAGTGTTCACCCTAAGCGTGCACCGCTGCTAAGGTTAAATCGTTCAAGCACCACGTGATGATCGGGTGTGATAGGTCCTTACGTTCGCATACAACGGGTGTAAGACAGATTTACACACGCAAAACACTTAGGTTGACTTGACGAGCCTAGCATGTACAGACATGGCCTCGAACACGTAAGACCGAAGGTCGAGCATGAGTCGATAGAAGATACGATCAACATGAAGATGTTCACCGATGTTGACTAGTCCGTCTCACGTGATGATCGGACACGGCCTAGTTGACTCGGATCATGTAATACTTAGATGACTAGTAGAGGGATGTCTATCTAAGTGGGAGTTCATTAAATTTGATTAAATGAACTTTATTATCATGAACTTAGTCTAAAATTTTTACAATATGTCTTGTAGATCAAATGGCCAACGTAGTCCTCAACTTCAACGCGTTCCTAGAGAAAACCAAGCTGAAAGACGATGGTAGCAACTATACGGACTGGGTCCGGAACCTGAGGATTATCCTCATAGCTGCCAAGAAAGATTATGTCCTAAGAGCACCGCTGGGTGACGACCTATTCTCCCCGCAGAACAAGACGTTATGAACGCTTGGCAGTCACGCGCGATGATTACTCCCTCGCTCAAGGCGGCATGCTTTACAGCTTAGAGCCGGGACTCCAAAAGCGTTTTGAGAGGCATGGAGCATATGAGATGTTCAAGAGCTGAAAATGGTTTTCCAAGCTCATGCCCGGTCGAGATATGAAGTCTCCGACAAATTCTTTAGCTGTAAGATGGAGGAAAATGGCTCACAAGGAGCACATACTCAAAATGTCTGGGTTGCACAACCGCTTGACTCAAGCTGGAAGTTAATCTCCCGGATGAAGCGGTCATTGACAGAATCCTCCGCCGCTTCCACCTAGCTACAAGAGCTTTGTGATGAACTACAATATGCAGGGGATGGTAAAGACCATTCTCGAGGTATATGCTATGCTGAAATCAGCAGAGGTAGAAATCAAGAAAGAACATCAAGTGTTGATGGTGAATAAAACCACTAAGTTCAAGAAGGGTAAGGGTAAAAGAACTTCAAGAAGGACGGCAAGGAAGTTGCCGCGCCCGTAAGCAAGTTGCCGGAAGAAGCCAAAGAATGGACCCAAGCCCGAGACCGAGTGTTTTTATTGCAAGGAAGTGGTCCTCGAAGCGGAACTGCCCCAAATACTTAGCGGACAAGAAGGCCGGCAAAACCAAAGGTATATGTGATATACATGTAATTGATGTGTACCTTACCATTACTCGTAGTAGCTCTTGGGTATTTGATACCGTGCAGTTGCTCACATTTGTAACTCAAAGCAGGAGCTGCGGAATAAACGGAGATCTGGCGAAGGACGAGGTGACGATCTATGGCGCGGGAATGGTTCCAAGGTCGATGTGATCGCCGCCGGCACGCTGCCTCTACATTTACCTACGGGATTAGTTTTAAACCTCAATAATTGTTATTTAGTGCCAAGTTTGAGCATGAACATTGTATCTGGATCTCGCTTAATTCGAGATGGCTACTCATTTAAATCAGAGAATAATGGTTGTTCCATTTATATGAGAGATATGTTTTATGGTCATGCTCCGATGGTTAATGGTTTATTCTTAATGAATCTAAGACGTGATGATACACATATTCATAGTGTGAGTACCAAAAGAGTTAAAGTTGATAACAATAGTCCCACATATTTGTGGCATCGCCGCCTTGGTCACATAGGTGTCAAACGATGAAGAAGCTCCATACAGATGGACTTTTAGAGTCACTTGATTATGAATCATTTGACACGTGCGTAACCATGCCTCATGGGTAAAATGACCAAGACTCCGTTCTCAGAACAATGGAGCGAGCAACCAACTTATTGGAAATCATACATACCGATGTGTGCGGTCCAATGAGTGTTGAGGCTCATGGAGGCTATCGTTATGTTCTCACCCTCATCGATGACTTGAGTAGATATGGGTATATCTACTTAATGAAACACAAGTCTGAGACCTTTGAAAAGTTCAAGGAATTTCAGAGTGAGGTTGAAAATCAACGTGATAGAAAGATCAAGTTTCTACGATCGATCGTGGAGGAGAATACTTGAGTCACGAATTTGGCACACACTTAAGAAAATGTGGAATAGTTTCACAACTCACGCTACTGGAACACCTCAGCGTAATGGTGTGTCGAACGTCGAATCGCACTCTATTGGATATGGTGCGATCTATGATGTCTCTTACCGACTTACCGCTATCTTTTGGGGCTATGCTTTAGAGACGCCGCATTCACTTTAAATAGGGCTCCGTCGAAACCGCTGAGACGACACCGTATGAATTATGGTTTGGGAAGAAACCTAAGCTGTCGTTTCTAAAAGTTTGGGGATGCGATGCTTATGTCAAGAAACTTCAACCTGAAAAGCTCGAACCCAAATCGGAAAATGCGCCTTCATAGGATACCCTAAAGAAACTGTTGGGTATACCTTCTACCTCAGATCGAAGGCAAGATCTTTGTTGTTAAGAATGGATCCTTTACGAGAAAGAGTTTCTCTCGAAAGAAGTAAGTGGGAGGAAAGTAGAACTTGATGAAGTGTTACCTCTTGAACCGGAAAATGGCGAAACTCAAGAAAACGCTTCGAGGTGCCCGCACCGACTAGAGAGGAAATTAATGATGATGATCAAGATGCTTCGATCAAGCTCCTACTGAAATTCGAAGGTCAACAAGGACACGTTCCGCACTGTGAGTGGTACGGCAACCCTGTCTTGGAAATCATGTTGTTAGACAACGGTGAACCTTGAACTATGAGGAAGCAATGGCGGCCCGGATTCGACAAATGGCTGGAAGCCATGAAACCGAGATAGGATCCATGTATGAAAACAAAGTATGGACTTTGACCGACTTGCCCGCTGAACGGCGAGCCATAGAAAATAAATGGATCTTTAAGAAGAAGATGATGCGGATGGTAATGTGACCATCTATAAAGCTCGGCTTGTCGCTAAGGGTTATCGACAAGTTCAAGGGGTTGACTACGATGAGACTTTCTCACCAAAGAGCGAAGCTAAAGTCCGTCGAATCATGTTAGCAATTGCCGCATACTATGATTATGAGATATGGCAAATGGACGTCAAAACGGCATTCCTTAATGGTTTCCTTAAGGAAGAATTGTATATGATGCAGCCGAAGGTTTTGTCGATCCTAAGAATCTCGACAAGGTGTGCAAGCTCCAACGCCGATTTATGGGCTGGTGCAAGCATCTCGAGTTGGAACATTCGCTTTGATGAGATGATCAAAGCTTTGGGTTTACATGCACTTATGGAGAAGCCTGTGTTTACAAGAAAGTGAGTGGGAGCTCTGTAGCATTTCTCATATTATATGTAGACGACATACTTTTGATGGGAAATGATATAGAACTCTTGGACAGCATCAAGGCCTACTTGAATAAGAGTTTTTCAATGAAGGACCTTGGAGAAGCTGCTTATATATTAGGCATCAAGATCTATAGAGATAGATCGAGACGCCTCATAGGTCTTTCACAAAGCACATACCTTGATAAGATATTGAAGAAGTTCAATATGGATCAATCTAAGAAGGGTTCTTACCTGTGTTACAAGGTGTGAAATTGAGCTCAGCTCAATGTCCCACCACGGCAGAAGATATAGAAGAGATGAGTGTCATCCCTATGCCTCAGCCATAGGTTCTATTATGTATGCCATGCTGTGTACCAGACCTGATGTAAACCTTGCCGTAAGTTTGGTAGGAAGGTACCAAAGTAATCCCGCAAGGAACACCGGACAGCGGTCAAGAATATCCTGAAGTACCGAAAAGGACTAAGGAAATGTTTCGTTTATGGAGGTGACGAAGAGCTCGTCAGAAAGGTTACGCCGACGCTAGCTTCGACACAGATCCGATGACTCTAAGTCACAAACCGGATACGTGTATATTTTGAATGGTGGGGCGTAAGCTGGTGCAGTTGCAAGCAAAGCGCCGTGGCGGGATCTAAATGTGAAGCGGAGTACATGGCAGCCTCGGAGGCAGCACATGAAGCAATTTGGGTGAAGGAGTTCATCACCGACCTCGAGTCATACCCAATGCGTCGGGGCCAATCAAGCTCTTTCTGTGACAACACGGAGCTATTGCACTTGCAAAGGAGCCCAGGTTTCACAAGAAGACTAGGCACATCAAGCGCCGCTTCAACTCCATTCGTGAAAATGTTCAAGATGGAGACATAGAAATTTGTAAAGTGCACACGGATCTGAATGTCGCAGATCCGCTGACTAAACCTCTCCCTAAGGCAAAACATGATCAGCACGTAACTCTATGGGTGTTCGATTCATCACAATGTAACTAGATTATTGACTCTAGTGCAAGTGGGAGACTGTTGGAAATATGCCCTAGAGGCAATAATAAAAGCATTATTATTATATTTCCTTATTCATGATAATTGTCTTTATTCGTGCTATAATTGTGTTAACCGGAAATCGTAATACATGTGTGAATAATGAGACAACAACATGTCCCTAGTGAGCCTCTAGTTGACTAGCTCGTTGATTGACAGATAGTCATGGTTTCTCGACTATGGACATTGGATGTCATCGATAACGGATCACATCATTAGGAGAATGATGTGATGGACAAGACCCAATCCTAAACATAGCATAAGATCACATAGTTCGCTTGCTAGAGTTATCCAATGTCAAGTATCCTTTCCTTAGACCATGAGATCGTAACTCCCGGATACCGTAGGAGTGCTTTGGTGTGCCAAACGTCACAACGAATCGGGTGACTATAAAGGTATGCTACGGTATCTCCGAAAGTGTCATTGGGTTGACATGGATCGAGATCGGGATTTGTCACTCCACTTGACGGAGAGGTATCACGGGCCCTCTCGGTAATGCATCATCACAATGAGCTCAATGTGATCAAAGTGTTTGATCACGGATCATGCATTACTGATGCGAGAAAAGTGACTTGCGTAACGAGATTGAACGAGGTATTGGTATACCGACGATCGAATCTCGGGCAAGTAAAATACCGATTGACAAAGGGAATCGACACGGGATTAATTGAATCCTTGATATCGTGGTTCATCCGATGAGATCATCGTGGAGCATGTGGGAGCCAACATGGGTATCCAGATCCGCTGTTGGTTATTGCCCGAGAGCCGTCTCGGTCATGTTCGCAGATGTCTCCGAACCCGTAGGGTCTACACACTTAAGGTTGATGCGCTAGGGTTATAGGAATATGTATGTGCAGTAACCCGAATGTTGTTTGGAGTCCGGATGAGATCCTGGACGCCACGAGGAGTTCGGAATGGTCCGGAGGTAAAGAATTATATATAGGAAGTGCTGTTTCGCCATCGGGACAAGTTTGGTGATATCGGATTGTCTGGGACCACCGGAGGGGTCCTGGGTCCACCAAGTGGGGCCACCAGCCTGTGGGGCCACATGGGCCCTAGGTGGTGCGCCTAGGCCCACATGGGCCAAGGGGAACCAGCCCCAAAGGGCCCATGCGCCTAGGGTGGAAAAAGGGAGAGTCCATGAGGGGAAGGCACCTCCGAGGTGCCTTGGGAGGTGGACACCTCCCCCTCTTGGCCGCACCCCTCCCTTGGAGGAGGGGGCAGGCTGCGCCCCCCCCTCCTTGGCACCTATATAAAGGGGGAGGGAGGGGGCAGCAGCACCTTTGCCTGGACGCCCCTCTCCCTCTCCAACACATCCTCCTCCTCCGTAGTGCACGCGAAGCCCCGCCGAATATTGCAAGTTCCACCATCACCACGCCGCCGTCGTGCTGCTGCTGGAGCCATCTTCTCAACCTCTCCTTCACCTTGCTGGATCAAGAAGAAGGAGACGTTACGCTGACCGTGACGTGTGTTGAACGCGGAGGTGCCGTCTGCTCGCACTAGATCATCGGTGAATTGGATCGCGGCAAGTACGACTACCTCATCCACGCTCACTCCGACGCTTCCGCTGCGATCTACAAAGTGGTATGTAGATGCTATCCAATCTGAATACTGCTGCTAGATGAACTCATAGATGGATCTTGGTGAAACCGAGGAAAAATTTTAATTTTTCGCAACGTTCCCCAACAGCTCCAAGGCGGGCGGAGGTCCGCGGGTCGGCGAGGGCGGCGGGGTTCCGGCGACGGCGGAAACGGGCGGCGGCGGGCGGTTTCTCAAGGGCGGCGGGTTCGGCGCTGGTCGGTGAGGGCGGCGGGCGGCGGAGAGAGAGAGGCGGCGGTATATAAAGGGGGGGGGTGGCTTGGGAGGGGGCAAGGAGGCGAGGGGAGCCGGACTCGGGCGGGCGTGGCGATGGCGGCGGCGGCGGGCACCTCGCTCGGGCGACCGAGCGCGCGAGGGAGGAGGGAGGTGGGCCGGGGGGCGCTGGGCTGGGGCGGCTGGGCCTCGGCCCAGGGGGGCGTTTTTTTAAATAAAATTTAAACCAAATGAATTAAAAAAATACCAAATGAACTCCAAATTAAATAAAACAAATTTTCCCCGAC
The DNA here is from genome assembly GCA_021605205.1 of Aegilops longissima. NCBI lineage: Eukaryota > Viridiplantae > Streptophyta > Magnoliopsida > Poales > Poaceae > Aegilops > Aegilops longissima. The sequence continues at coordinate 56,413,479 of CM038678.1, forward strand.
TCCTAAAAATGAGTCGAACAAAATGAACTTTAAAAACGGCAAACATGCATAATTTTTTTAAATGCTCATTTTTGCCTAAGCAAAATAAATCTTCCAAAACCAAATTTGATTTATTTATAAAACCTTCATTTTCCTAAATGTTGGGAAAGTCATATTATTCCTCTCCAAATATTTTTATAGGAAAAACTTTATGAAGATAATTTAAATAAACCAATTGATCCTATTTTCAAAATTTGAGAAATCCCAAATATGAAAATAATGAAACTTCCAACTCTCTCCGAGGGTCCTTGAGTTGCGTGAAATTTCTAGGATCGGAAAAATGCGAGAAAAATATGATATGCATGATGACCTAATGTATAACATTCCAAATTGAAAATTTGGGATGTTACAAACCTACCCCCTTAAGATGAATCTCGCCCTCGAGATTCGGGTTGGCTAGAAAATAGGTGTGGGTGGTCCTACAAAACTTCCTCTCTTTCCTGTGTGGCTTCATCCTCGGTGTGGTGGCTCCACTGAACTTTGCAAAACTTGATAACCTTGCTGCGGGTAACTCTGCTGGCATAATCGAGAATCTTAACCGGTTTTTCCTCATATGTCAAGTCATCCTTCAACTATATTGCTTCCGGTGCACCGTGTCTCTTAATGGTACCTCGCTATCTCGGGTGACATTTCTTCAATCGAGAAACATGGAATACATCATGAAATCTGACAGTCCTTCCGCAATTCCAACTTATACATAACTTCTCCCATGCGTTGCAAAATCTTATACGGTCCAACTAAACGGGTGCTAACTTTCCTTTCACTCCAAAACGCTTAACTCCTCAAGCGGGGATACTCGGAGATATGCTCGTCTCCAACTGCATACTCAATCGCTTTGCGCTTTGAATCGGCATAGCTCTTCTGTCTGGACTGGGCTACCTTGAGCCTGTCTCAATCAACTTAACTTTCTGTTCAGACTCCTTAATCAAATCTGGTCCAAACAACCGACGATCTCCGCCAGTCCCATGACAACGGTGTCCTGCACCTTCTTCCATACAGAGCCTCGAAGGTGCCATCTTCAAGCTGGTTTGGTAATCTGTTATTGTAGGAAAATTCTGCATACGGCAAATTATCATCCCAACTAGATCCATAATCTAGTGCACAAGCTCTCAAGATGTCCTCCAAAATCTGATTGACTCTCTCGGCCTGTCCATCGGTCTGTGGGTGGAAAGCTGTATCAATTCCAATCGGGTTCCCAATGTTTCATGCAACCGGTTCCAAAATTTTGAGGTAAACCGGGTTCCTCTATCCGATACGATGCTCCTCGAACTCCGTAAGCACACAATTCTGGTCATGTATATCTTTGCCAACTTAGCACTGCTATAGGTAGTCTTGATGGAATGAAATGAGCTACCTTGGTCAAACGGTCGACTATGACCCAAATCGAGTCATATCCTGAACGGGTCTTCGCAAACCTGTGATGAAATCCATGCCTAGTTTATCCCACTTCCATTCGGTATCGCAACGGTTGTAACAATCCTGCTGGCTTCGATGTTCGCCTTTACTTTCGACATACGCCGCAAACTGCTACATACTCCGCAATATCTTTCTTCATTCCGTCCACCAGAAAATATTCTTCAAATCCAAATACATCTTGGTATTTCTGGGTGAATCGAATAGGGTGAATCATGGGCTTCTTGTAAAATCAACTTCCTGATCTCTGGGTCATTGGGCACATAAACACGGTCTTCAAACCATAGGGTATCGTGTTCATCCTCACGAAATCCTTTAGCTTTCCTTTACTCATTTTCTCCTTTATAGAGGCAACTTCCTTATCTGCTTTTTGGGCTTCTCTGATTTTTTCCATTAGTGTCGACTGAATCTCCAATGCTGCTACATAGCCTCTCGAACTATTTCCAAACATAGCTCTCAAGGTCCTCGGCTAACTCATTGGGTATTCCTCCCATCATTAGGGTATTGACGTGGCTCTTACGGCTCAATGCGTCTGCTACAACATTAGCCTTTCTGGGGTGATCATGCAATCTCATATCATAATCCTTGATAAGTTCTAACCATCTCCTTTGTCTGAGATTCAATTCCTTCTGGGTGAAGATGTACTTCAAACTCTTGTGATCCGTATATACTTCACAATGATTTCCAATGAGAAAATGTCTCCACGCCTTCAAGGCATGCACAACGGCTGCTAACTCCAAATCATGAGTGGCATAATTCAACTCATGGGGCTTAAGTTGTCGTGAAGCATACTGAAACAACTCTTCCTTCCTGCATAAGCACGGCTCCAAGTCCTCGACGTGAAGCGTCGCAATACACCTCATAATCCTTAGTTTGATCTCGCAATATCAAAACTGGTGAGGTAACCAATCTTTTCTTCAACTCCTGAAAACTTGCCTCACAGTCCTCGGTCCATATGAATTTGTTTTCCTTCTTCAATAATTCAGTCATAGGCTTTGCAATCCTTGAGAAATTCTCAATGAATCTTGGTAGTATCCTGCGAGTCCAAGGAAACTCAATCTCTCCAACTGTCGCTGGTGCTTCCCATTTGGTTACGGTCTCAACTTTTGTGGGGTCAACTGCTATTCCTTCTCCGGATATAACATGTCCGAGAAATCCAACTTCCTTTAGCCAAAACTCACATTTGCTGAACTTGGCATACAACCGGTGTTCCTCGCCTCCAAAACCAATCACAAATGTTCCTTGTGTTCCTCTTCATTCTTCGAGAAAATTAAAATGTCATCAATGAATACCACGATTTAACTTATCCAAAACTCCATAAACACTTTGTTCATCAGGTTCATGAAATAGGCTGGTGCGTTAGTCATCCAAATGACATAACGGTATACTCATACAGTCCATATCTCGTGGTAAACGCTGTCTTGGGTATATCTTGCTCCTTAATCTTCAATCGATGGTACCACGATCGCAAGTCGATCTTAGAAAACACTTTGGCTCCTTGCAAGCGATCAAACAGATCATTTATCATCGGTAGTGGGTACTTGTTCTTGATTGTTACTTCATTCAATCCACGGTAATCAACAACCATTCTCAACGATCCATCCTTCTTCTCCACTAACAAAACGGGTGATCCCCAAGGTGAAGAACTTGGGCTAATAAAGCCTTTATCCAATAGTTCCTTAATCGCTTCTTGATTTCCGCCAAATCCTTTGCGGGCATCCCTGACGGTCGCTTCGATATCGGGCCTGTTCTCGCAACAGCTCGATCAAAACTCAATGTCTCTATCCGCGGCATTCCCCGCAACTCTTAGGAAATACATCAGATAATCCTTTACCATCGGTACTTCTTCCGCACCACTCGATAAGCAATTAACTTGTGCTCTCCTCGCTCGTGCCGTGATAATGCATTTAATCCTCCTTCCTTCCGTGTGGTGAGCAAATTGACCTTGTGGTACAATCTATGTTTCCTCCATACTTTGATAACCAATCCATACCTAATATCACATCCAATCCTTGGGATTCCGTAACTATTAGGTCCGAGGGGAAAACATAGTGTCCAATCCTTAGTGGCGGTCGATCACACCATTTACTAGCCATGTACTCTGCTCGGGTGAGGTTACTAGCATGGGTGACCTAAGGGCTTGGGTTGGTAACTTGTACTTATCCACAAATCCCTTGATATGTATGAATGCGATGCACCAAGATCGAAAAGAACAACTGCAGTAAATGACTTAACCAAAACTTACCGACATCTTGATCGGGTGATCTTCAACCTCCTCCACATCAATGTGGTTCACCCGTCCCCTGTTGAAAGGGTTGGGCTTCTTTCCGAGCTTCCATTGCCATTTCCATTCGGCCTCTCGGATAGTCATTTGCATAGTGCCCGCCTTGCGGCACTTAAAGCAAGTAATGTGACTCAGGTCTACCTTGGATGGTGTTGACGGGTTGGTGCGATTCTGTCCGCTGCTTACTCCATTCCTGCTCCCATTCTTGGTGCCATTATGGTTATGCGAATTACCTCCTCCATGGGTATGCTGAAACTGAATTCCTGATTTAGGGGTATAACGAGGCTTCGCTGGGATCCGAGTTATACTTCCCTTGTCCATACTTCCGCTATGTTCTCAATTTCTGCTGCTTCCCTTCAATCATGAGAGCTCGGTCTACTAACTCCCGGTAGTTGTTGAAACTTGCTACCATCAACGGCATGCTGAACTCATCATTCAGTCCTTCTAGAAACTTCTCTGCTTAGCTGCATCCGTAGTAACGTCATCCGGGGCATAACGTGCTAATTTGCTAAAGTCATCCACGATCGCCAACAATCCTTCCTCCTTGGCGAGGTTGCGAAACTCACGCTTCTTCATGGCCATGGCTCCCGCTGAAACATGGGCAAAGGCGAAAGCTTGTCAAACCGGTCCCATGTGGAAGGTGTTCACGGGTAAGTGGCTGTGAAATTCTCCCACCATGCCGCCATGGGTCCTTCAAGCTGATGTGCTGCAAACTTCACTCTTTCACCATCCGTGCATCCCGCAGTGGTCAGCCCTTCCTATCTTGCGGAGCCACCATCTGCTACAATCGGCTCGTGTTATCGGAATACACCGCGGTTCATCTAAGGAAACGAGTCGATGATCCGCAGTGGTGGTGGTGGCGGTGGGTTGTTGTTGTTGTTGTTGTTGTTGTTGTTCGCACCAATGTTTGAATCAGGTATTCTGCTGCTGGATCAATTGGGTGATCTCGCGCGAAAACGAATCCGGGTCGCGCCTCAAGGCATCCGATGGGTTTAGAAGAGAAGAGAAATGTAGAATAGAATAAGGTCTAAGGGAATCACTACCCAAATGCACATGAGCAAAAACACACAAAATCACTCCATTCAATCAACAAGGGCTTACAACGATCTAACTATCGCAAAAGTGCGGTACTATAATGTTTACATGGAGGAACACTACTAATATGTGGGGACTTCTACTAATTTGAACCGTGGAAGACTCCATGATGTCCGCTCCACCGCCTTCAAAGTCGGGTTCACTTGGATCCGAATCGTGTCGTCGATGTTAATGTAGTCGCTGGGTATTCGACATACTTGGTCTTCATTCCCGAGCGCCAACTTCTTCTTGAGTTCTTTGATCTCGCACTTAAGATCGTTATTGTGTCTTGCCGAGCTACGATCTCGCCCATGTAGTCCTTGCGTGTAGTCTTTAGTTCTTCTTCCAGTTCGATGATCCTTCCTTTGTCTTTCGCAACTCCAACATGTCATTGCACATTTGGTTTTCTGGCGCCGAATGTGCTGATTTAACTCTGGATGAAAGCTGCAATGGATCTATCCTTCTTGGTGTTGACGACGCCCCAGCTTGTCATCTCGGCGTCCGCAAATATGGTAGATGGTGTCCTTGAGGTCTTCTTGATAAACTTCTCCAATGCGCCCCATGGTGATGTGAGCTGCCATGCTCTTTCCTGCACTCCAAGTTGGTGCAATCGAAAACACTATCTATAGGCTTGGTGATTGGGGTGAATGTCCTTCCCGAACGTGAGCATGAATCTTCAGCAGCCCTCTTCAGCAGAGTGGCGTTGAAAGTCCCGTGAAGCTTGGTAATCCAATGTTCGGTACTTAGTGACTTCCTTCAAGTGAAATCCAAAAGGTGTGCCTTCATCCGGTTGGGTGTACTTGATCTTCGCGTCAAATCATCCTAAAGAGAGTAGAAAAGATGAGGAGTTAGAAAATGGGAAGAGAGTAGTGATCTATGGCTTTATCTTAGTGGTCGTGTCTCTACAGTCAGCGTGTGCTCGATACCATTCTCTCAGAGCGACCAGACCGAATGGATCAAGTCTCGTGCTCGATGTCATCCCCGGATCAAGAATGCCGACACCACACAAGACTTCGAAGGATTTATAGCAGAGTAGCAATCACACACTTATTACATCGTTGTCCACAAGGGAACTTATTACAATAATATGGCTTAAGGCCATCTAACAATAACAGCGGAAGGCTTGGAAGATAAGCGAGTCCATCAACTCCAACGGCATCACCGAGTATAGAACCACGACCTAACACCTTACTGTCATTCTAAAAGTCTGCAACGTGAAAAGTTGCAGCCCAAAACGGGTCAAGACATGGAATATCTTGGCAATGTAACACATAAGAGCAATGAATGAATAAGCCTATACTACATGCATATATGGCTGGTGGTAAGGCTCACGGTTACATTTGCATAAAGCTGATTTTTCCCTACATCAAAGGAATAATTTTATTTAACTATCATGGTGGTTGTTAAACATTGAGAATGGTTGACAAGATCCTCAATCCCAATTAAAAGTACTCATCAAAACCCAATAACTTTTATTTAGAAGTAACATGTTGAGATTCACATGATATTCAATTACAGGATACTCAAATTTGTCCATAACCGGGGACACGGCTAATCATGATTAGTTTATACACTCTGCAGAGGTTTATGACTTTTCCCCACAAGACTCGATCGCCTCCGCTTGGTTCTCGTGACTACATGGTGTTTGAGAAACGGATGACCGAGACATAGTCTTTCGAAGCGCTTAGCACCTTACATGTGGGTAGACCGTATCAACCTACATCCCCTACATCAGCTAGCCTACCCGTAAGAGGTCGCACGACTTAGTCAACTACGCCAGAGCCCATAATTGGCTTGTGGCTGCACACGGAAGTTTCCAGCTTGAATAATCTTATGATCCCTTAGAGCCCAGGTGGCGGTCCAAGAAATACAGCAAGTCCTCGATGGAAACCAGTGCCTCAATCCACCCAGATGTGTGTTTAGGTTGCCACCTTAGATAAACCATTAATTAACAATCTCACATCTGTCATGGATATTCACTCACCCAATCCACGCCTACTAGCAAAGCATGGCATGAACAAGCAAACGAGAAGTAACTCCCAAGGTTTCATAAGTAAAACAGTAATAGGTACTACCTCAATCTACTTCCCATCCCACAATTTAATTAGATCCTAACCATGCAAGTGTTTGAGGAATAGATCTAATGCATAAAACTGGGTAGTAGAAAAAATATGATCAAGTGTTACTTGCCTTGTCGATGATCCATGAGACCTAGAGATTCAAGTAACAAGCGGCGCAGACCGGTGATCTAACGCAGACAAACAACAAGCATACAATAAGTACTCATCTAATGCACGGGAAATCTCGAATAAAAGATCTAACCAGAAAGTTCAACTTAAGAACCCTGGTTGCAAAAGAATCAATCAAAATAAACTCCGAAAGTCGAAACTCGAGAGAGAACGACTCGGTTTAGCAATCTGAAATTAGGTCAAAATTTCACAGTAGCAAAACTCTGTGAAAGTAGTGTAGTCGAACGGCGGTTTCGTTATTTAAACTCCAGTGCGCTTGAATCACCCGATTCGATAAACGAGCGAGAAATAAAACAGATTTGAAAATCGGATCTCGAATCGAATCGAAAAATAACGGATTAAATCCGATTAAAAGAAAACGACGAACGGTTTAAATAGCGGACGCTCGTTACAGAACGAATCCAACGAACGCGTTTATTAAAACGAACGGTTCGTGAACGTTCGTTAAATAAGAAACCGAAAAAACAAAACCATCTAGGTTTTTAAAAAACCGAACATTTTTTCTTAAATAAACCGGATCGGTTTTTTAGGGAAAACCGGATCGGGCGGGCGGCTACCTCCGGTGATCTCGCCGCGAAGCCCGTGCGGGCTCGGCGGGCGGGAGGTCCGCGGGTCGGGCGAGGGGGCGGCAAGGGCGGCGGGGTTCCGCGACGGCGGAAACGGCGGCGGGCGGCGGTTTCTCAGGGCAAGGGGTTCGCGGGTCGGGTGAGGGCGGAGGCGGCGGTGAGAGAGAGGGGGGCGGGTATATAAAGGGGGGGTGGCTTGGGGAGGGGGCAAGGAGGCGAGGGGAGCGGACTCCGGGCGGCGGGCGATGGCGGGCGGCGGGCACTCGCCGGGCGACCGAGCGAGGAGGGAGGTGGGCCGGGGGGGCGCTGGGCTGGGGCGGCTGGGCCTCGGCCCAGGGGGGGGCGCGTATTTTTTTTAAATAAAATTTAAACCAAATGAATTAAAAAAAATACCAAATGAACTCCAAATTAAATAAAACAAATTTTCCCCGACTCCTAAAAATGAGTCGAACAAAATGAACTTTAAAAACGGCAAACATGCATAATTTTTTAAATGCTCATTTTTGCCTAAGCAAAATAAATCTTCCAAAACCAAATTTGATTTATTTATAAAACCTTCATTTTTCCTAAATGTTGGGAAAGTCATATTATTCCCTCTCCAAATATTTTTATAGGAAAACTTTATGAAGATAATTTAAATAACTAATTGATCCTATTTTCAAAATTTGAGAAATCCCAAATATGAAAATAATGAAACTTCCAACTCTCTCCGAGGGTCCTTGAGTTGCGTGAAATTTCTAGGATCGGAAAATGCGAGAAAAATATGATATGCATGATGACCTAATGTATAACATTCCAAATTGAAAATTTGGGATGTTACAAGAAGATTACAACTATCACCTCCCTGGCTAAACCAAAGTGTATTAATGATGTCCAGCGTTTGACGGGCCGGATTGCCGCGCTGAGTCGGTTTATCACCGCCTCGGAGAGAAGGCCATCCCTTTGTACCAGATGTCAAGAAGACAGA